>VZUA01047471.1:0-13459 GCA_013401035.1 Horornis vulcanius
CACAGGGCGCAGCAGGTCTCCTTCTCCCTCAATACTACAACAGCCAATCTCAAATAAGCCTTTTACAACTAAGCCTGTCCACCTGTGGACTAAACCAGATGTGGCAGATTGGTTGGAAAGTCTAAACTTAGGTGAACATAAAGAAACATTTATGGACAATGAAATAGATGGCACACATTTACCAAATCTACAGAAGGAAGATCTGATAGACCTTGGAGTGACTAGAGTTGGGCACAGAATGAACATAGAAAGAGCTTTGAAGCAGCTGCTGGACAGATAAGAATAGCTATTTTGCCTCACAAACTTCTGTTGATAACTAGAGATGGGCTGGTACTGACATACCCCAAATGCCTTGTCTGTCTGCGAGTGCCAGCAAAATTGGGGGGGGGAGGGGGAAAACAGATGAATCCCTGGTACTCAGGTGATGCAGACTGTCTGCTACATGCCCAAACACAAACCTAAAGATGCTAGAGAAGTGGGGCCATTTTATTTCAAAGCTGTGGGGAGATGTGAGAGAGAGACAATTGTTAACTTTAAAACTCTTGATATTGCCCTTAGCCGGGACCATCGAGTGATGATTTTCTTTTAAAATTGCAAACATTTCAGGGTTTCTTTTACTGAAAGAAAAATAAAAAAAAATTGCATTTTATTTTATTCTCGTCTTGACATTCAGTCTCCAAGCAGGCTTCCTTCCCCAGCTCTTGGTTCGTTTTAAGAGGACAGGTTGCTCCATTACCACTCAAGCCATTTTATCAGTAGCAGGGATATTGAGGCAGGCACAGGAGTTCATATTCCTCTTTTTTTTTACTGGCACAGCTCCCTGATCTGTTCGCAGTGAAGCTGGTTGTTCTGCTGAAGTCATCCCAAAGGTAACCTTGCTCTGTTTTACCTGGTATTTCTTTATTTCTGCAGTGGTATTTAGCACTCTTCCAAGGTGGCAGAACAAGTTCAGTGCACGCTCCATTGACGTGGCCTGTAGGATGGTGCAGACATTGAGTAAAGGCCGAGGAGGGACCACACTTAGAGGTATAGCAAAGTGAAGCTAGTTTGAACCTGAGACCCCCAAGTTCTCACCCAGCTCAACTGCTGCTGAGTCGAAATATGAACTCCACGAGCCAGGACAAACTTTGGTGTGCGGGCAGGGCTTTGGGACTTGACAGTGAGAGACTGAGAGAGGCTGAGCCCTGAGAGGTGCTGCTTAATTCAGTGATAGTAAGTGCCTGGGTATTTTGAACGGCAGGCCGAGAAGGAAGGAGAGAGATGAATGTTCCCATTGAAGTCAGTGGGAAGTGTGCCAGGATCTGAAGTGAGAGAGGGATTTCAGCCTGTTAGGAGTGGAAATGCTTCAGCTGGTTGAGAGGAGACAGAGAGGTGATGCCAAGACGGAAAGAGCCGTCAAGTGTCTCGGGGTGAGCGTGTTCCGAGAGCCAGGAGGGTTGAGGAGGGATCCAGGCTCTCATTTTATCACTGCTGGCAGGAACTGGCTCTGGACAAGGACAGAGGGCCGGGCACTGGCCCCCAGCCCATTCCTTGGCATGAGAGGTGGGAGCAGCCTGCCAGAATCCAGGGCTGGGAGCAGGGGCGAAGAGAACTTTCCGGGAGACTTCTGTCAGCAGGGGAGAAACACCCATGGCTGGTTCACAAGGCTTTGTTTAAAAAAAAAAAAAAAAAAAAAAAAAAAAAATTACCTCTTTTTCAACTTTCAAGTTAACAAATCTCTCTCTGCATGTTTGAACTCCCCCTTGTAATTAACACCTCTGAATATCTGTGAGTTTTGTAGGACTTTCTGGACAGATTATTCAAGATGTTCGAGGTGGGTAAATTGGGTGTGGATGGCTAAACTGCCTCCCTACCAAACTTTCAGGTTCCCTTACATTTTGCAAGGTACCTGAACTTTCTTTCCTTGATACGGTCCTTGATATGGTCCAGCCTATCTCTAATTTTTTTATTATTGTGATTATTTTTTGCTCACAAACAAGTGTCTAATTAGGTCTGCAACAGCCCTAGTATGAGTACATAAAGTTTAGCATTTTAAATATCTTTCTTTACTGCAAGTTTAAATAGTTGTACAGATAGTTTATAAGCACAATATTTTAAGAAAATAAGTGGCTGGTCTACTGGGCAGCCTTTGTGCCACTTCAGTGCTAGGAAGTTAAAAACAGAAAAAAAAAAAAAAAAAAAAAAACCAAACAAAAAAATAGAAAAAAACACTTTTTGTGGTTTACTACTATTTCTGTGGAATAATTATAAAGTCTTGACCTTTTTAAAATCAACCTCATTTGGATGCATCTGAACCAGCAGAGCTGTGTTATATTTTCTATCTTTGCTAGAACTTCTACAGAGGAGGATGAATATTTCTTCAAAAGTGGTTACAGTTACCAACACATTGGAAACTCATAAAAATCAACTTATTTAAGCCTCCTGCCCCCTTTATGGAACAGCAAATCTTTTGACTTAACATCTGTTACTGCGCTCTGTTTGTATTTGGGGAGTTCCAAGGAACCTTGTAGTGAAAACGAAGCACTGAGGCATTTTGCTGTTGAGGAGTGCTGAGTTTTTCCATGGGAGGTGTAGAAAATGGCAGTTTCACTCAGATAGGTCGATGCAGGCAACTTGAGGCCATCACACACTTTAAGAAGTGAAAAAAAAAAAAAAAAAAAAGGTAATTTAGCCATCGTTTGTCTTCCATTTGGTGATACGACAGAATTCAGTAAATAAACCACTGATGCCATGCTCTCTCTTCTTTTTTTTAAATTTTTTTTGTTTGTTTGTTTCTTTGGGTACAGTTGCTATTACCTCTATAACACGTGCCAGAAATAGGTTAGGAAATAAATACCGTAGTAAAAGGAAAATGTAGAAGTTGACTTTTAAAGCTGCTTTTTTTGGATCACAACCTTCCTGTTGGTTGAACTTGCCCTGGGCAAGTGCTGACACACCCAGTAACTCCCAGGTGAGCTCGCCCCTTCCTCACACGGGTGTGGCTCCTGCTCGTGCACCTCTTCAGGTACTCCAAGAACGAGCAGAAAAGAGCAGGTGAAAGAGCTGTGAGGGAATAGTTTTATTTTTCACGTTGTGTCCTATGAAGCAAAAAGGTAAGGAGACCTGAGGGGACCTACTTGGACCACCAGAATGCACCTCTGCCAAGTTGAGTTCGGTCTCCAGCTCTGAGGGGTGGTTTGAAACAAAAAAAAAAGAAAGCAATAGTAACAGATAACACCGTGGCCTCCGAGTATTTTCACCAGGGGGGAGGAGAGAAGACCCATTTCTTTCATGCTACTCTGATAGTGAAAAACAAAGTCGTTAGAGATCTATGATATTCTGGGTTTTAGGATCAACTTTTGTTTATATACTGTAATTTAAATAAATTGCATTTACATGCCTAGTTTCTGTAATATTTGTGTATACAATACCAAAATCTTACAAGATGTAAATTGTGTATAACTGCACAGACTCCTTGCCCTAGGTGTCTGAGAACATTTTAAGTTTAATTCATATATTATAAAATGACTAGATGTGACTGTTGATTTACAGAATTTACATATCACAAAGAAGTTAATTATTTGTGGTACTTAAGTTAACAAAAAAATAGTGATTTTTTTTTTTTTTCTTTTCCTCTCAGTTCTTAAGAAGCATTACCCAGTTGATCTGGCGATGATTATGTGTATGAGCCACAAATATTGATAATTTTTCCATTACATTTTTTTCTTTTCTTTTCTAGATATTAATATGTTTCTCGCTATAGTTTGTGTAACAACTTGTGTTCACGTTATCTATGTTGCTGTAATTTTTGTGCTTTAATTCCTCTTATTTCGACTGATTAAAAAAAAACAAGCTCCTGTAACTTGCACTTTTCCCCAATCCTCAATACTCTTGTATGGCAACCAAAATTACTGTAAGAAATAAATATAATATTGCACTAAGGGTGTGGTTCTGATTGCAAACAGAGAACATTGTCTGGATTTTTATTAAAAAAGAAAAATATAAGTTGCCAAAAAAAAGTTGCAATTTGTTATTGAAAACGCATAAAATGCTTTAACAAGATGTAGATAGAATTAACAGAAAATTATTGATTTATTGTTGGGAGAAGCATTTCCTGTTTATTCCTTTTTTTTTTTTTTAATTTATTTTTTTGGTTAAAGCATTCCTTATGCCGAATGTTTACTGCATTTCAGGGGTCACGCTTGAAATCTGGACAAGCAGGAAATTTGGAAGGGGAGAGGTAGAAAACTTCATTACGTGATTTTTTTATTTTTTTATTTTTTTTTTTTCCTTAAAGTGGAATTCCCAAATGTGTGGAATGTTCTTTGTGCAGGGGATCGCGTGCCCTGAGCTTTAGCGCTGCCGCTGCTCTGCAATTTCCCCAGGCACTGAAAAGTCGGGGTTCGGGGTTTTTATTTCACCGGGGGGGAGGCTGCAGTTTCTCTGGGGCAGAGCAGCTTTGCAGAGGGGAGGAGGGAACAGTGCTCCTGACTTTGTGCATCTTGTGACTTTAAAAATCTGTACCAGCGGGCTCTGTTTGTACTGTGAATAACAAGGCTGCGAATGGAAAAAAGAAACCGAACCAACCAAACAAACAAAAGAAAAAAAAAAACCCAAAAAACAAGGAAACAATTCACATCTTCTTTTGGCTTAACTTAAAGATTTGTTTTTCTGTCTTTAAATGGTGATGCAATGAAGAGGTTTTTTAATTTTTATTTTCTAAGATAGTGGAATAAATGCCTAGAACTGTTGCCATTTGGTTTTATATGTTACTTAACTACGATTCTCTTCTCAGATGTCATTCATCATTTTTGTAGCCCTCTGTTATTATTTCTCTCATGATTTCCCAGCAACAATGGCCTGGCAGCTTTGTTTTGTTAAAAACACAAACTAGACCCAGCCTGTTTGGTTTTCTTTTTTAAATTTACTTATTTCAGGTATTGTGGCAAACATCTGTGTATCCAAATAAAGTCAGGTATTTCCAGTGCAAAACAAAGAATGCTTTGCAATTGTCACTGCTTGTTGGCCAAAGAAATGAGAAGAGTTGATCATTGCTGTCGTTGTGTACATTGTATCAATGTGTTCTGCTTTATTCTTTGGTTTCTGTATTTTTTTCTGGTTTGTTTTTTTTTTTTTTCCCCTGTATTTTCCTGCATTTCATGGACTTTCATCCCCTCTGTCCTTGGCTGGGCCACCCAGAGTAGCACGATTGTAACAACGCTTCAGAATGTGTGTTTTTTACAAAAAAACAAAACAAAACAAAATAACAAAAAAATTGTACGTGCCTTATAATTTTCCACCTGGATCAGCTACGCTGTATTTCACATAAAAAGCTTTATCTTCAAGGTGTTCAGTACCTGACAAACAGAGTGCTGGGCTTGGCGTGAGCTCCGTGTCACTGCTTTAGGAAACACTGAGGAGCTGCAGTTATTCAGACCTCTTCTCGCCACATTTTTGGCGGTGTGAGCCTGATTTCAAGTCTTCTATTCAAATCGAGCAAGAGGGGGAAAAGAAATGAGATGAGACTGTTATTTTGGGTTCAATTCACTGCCATAAATCCTGGGTGGTTGGTACAGTTGACGTGGGCTGTGTTTCACAGACGAGGTAACGATGATAAATAAATAAACCAAGTGGACTTGATGCCATTAAGTCTGCCACAAACTGGTTCTGTACCACTGACATCTAGTGGAACCTGATGGACACTGTCTCAGAGCAATATCAGACCTTTAAAAATATTTATTTATTTATTTACTTTCAACTACTGTCATTCTTTCTACAAGAAGCCGTTTTAGAAAATTTTGTATTGCTATTAATTAGGTTGGCCTGAGTATTTAAGTCACAGAAAGGCTGACTGTATAATTACACAAATTATACATGAATGAGAAGTCTTTAATGTGTTTTCTGGTCTCTCTGTGAAACTTTTCTCAGTTTTCTGTTTTGAACATCAGCGTCTCCATGTGATACTTCATCTGCATCCGGCATGGTTTTTAATGGGAATATAGGTTTTGTCTCCAGTACTGTAAACCTTGGACTGTCTTCAACCATTTCTGACACTACAACCTGATGAACAACAGCCTGTTCAGCTCCAAATTGTGAAAAAATGTGTGAGTTTTGAGGTTAGGAAGCAGTTCAGAACAGCTGGGGGGGGATTTCCCTGTTGCACTGGCAGTGCTGAAGTTTGGGTTCTCCAGTAAAATTCCAGTTGTTTTTTTTCCTCAGGACTGATGCCAGGAGGAATCCGTGCACGTGTGTGTGAGTTCTTGTACGCTTTCAATGTAAAGGTCCTTGGGCAGCCTTAGAAAACAATGTACAGATAGGACACCAGTGTTGCATGTGCTTAAACCTGTACTGGAATCAATGTCGCCGTGTACCTGTTTGCTTTGGAAATCTGAAGAGAATACAATATACAGAAACCTCAAAATCTACCTCATGTTTTAATGGGTTCTTTTCCACTGGTGTTCTCCCGTTGCCTGAATATCTCTGAGCGCTCCCTGCTGGCTTCAGGGAATGGCCAAGCCTGGCTCCCCCCACCCAACCCTCCCCCAGAAACTCCTGAGTGAGGAACTGCTGGGGCTGTGTCGTTCTTCTGTCCTTTTGTTGTGACCCTGTGGTGCAGCTTGGGGTCTCCCTCAGGGTCAGACCTGCAGTGGCACGGGTGAGGTGAGGGCTCCAAGAGATCAGACAGAAAGGGGGCTGAGACAGAACTCACTCACCTTTTTCTCACTTTTGTAATTGACATATTTATCACTTACCATTTTCTTGTCATGGTGCTGACAAGTGAACAACAATCACTTCATTTTTACCTGGGCATAGTCAAATTTTGTAAGGAAATACTGTGACGTTTAGAATTTTTTTTTCAGACTGTGCTGCATCCCCTGCCCTCCATTTGCTCTGTCCCAGAAATTTTCTTTCTTTCCAAAGCAGTGAGTGTCGACTTTAGCGTGGGCAGCGTTCTGTAGGTTCCGCTGGCTCACTTGTAAGACTTTCAGTGCCCCAATAAGAGACATTCACAGGTGTGCACTTCACCTGAGGTCATCTGAAATCTCCGAAAACGCCCATTTTCTGCCTCGCAGAGAAGGCACAAAGCAAGGGCGGGTGACTCCCTGAAGCTACTTCTCAATTTTCAGTAAAGTTGTCTTCCAGGGGCCAATTCCTCCCCTCTCTGTGCACTCAGAGCAGACCACGGACATGCCTCTGGTTCTGTCCTGTGGACACACCCCCACTCCAGCCGCTGACCTTGGTGCTGTTCTGCGACCCTTTGGGACAGAGCCACCGGCAGCAGAGCTTGTTGTCTGCGTGCTGCCCGTCTGTGCTGTTGATGGGGCTGGTTTATCCCAGGGAAAATCAGCTGGAAAGGCCAGAGCCACGGGAACGGGGGAAATTCGCTTGTAGCACACGTACCGAGCGGAGAATCCCGCCAGGAATTCCACAGGACTGCTCTGTCGGAGGGAAGAAGAGAGATTTGGCTTGGCAAAGATGTGCACAATATCCAGCCACAAAAAAGGCCAGGAAATTTGGACAAGGCATAAAACCTCATCGATGTCAGTGGCTGGGGGGTGTTCACAGGAGCGCTCAGCAGCAGCGGGACCAGGCTGGGAATCTGCTGCTGTGCTGGGAGCAGAGCTTGCAGCAGGGCTGGGAAAGACTCACTCTGTTTAACCAGAAAATGGGAGGCTGGAAGGAGGTGTCTGACTTTTCCCCTCACGTGAGGGATGAGCTGCCAGGGGAGGGGGGTGACTGAGGGGAATGTTGGTGCTGGAATGACCCATCACCAGCTGGGGATGGATTCAGGATGGAAACCGGGAGGGAGCGCAGATGGGGAAGAGAATGGGGCTGGGCTGGGGTGTCCTGCAGGAAACAGCCTGGGATTCATTCCTCATGGCACACAATTCATCCAGGTGCACCTTCTGGTGAACTCTTCTGCCAGGGAGTTGGGCTGAGAAAAACGGGATGGAGGGATCCCAGCCGCCTTTCCTGGAGCAGCCTGGGCTGGTGGGAAGTGTCCCTGCCATGGCAGAGAAGAGGAATGAGATGGGTTTTAAGGTCCCTCCCAACCCAGACCATTCCAGGCTTTTATGATTCTGTTGAAAACAGTTAATTAGACTAATACTGAAGCACCAGCTGAAGCTCTGGAGCAAAGAAAGAAAACCTAGGATATTGTACCTAAAAGATGCCAAACCTAAAGCCTGGCTGCAGTATTAATGAACTCCAGGGAAAAGGGGCAAAAGTTTATTCAGGAAAGATACAATTTCCACCTCTGCACAGCTCTGCATCCTCTTGTCAGCACGAAATAGGTGCAATAAGACAAAAAATAAAATAGTGTACCTTAGGGATTAAATTCAAGGTTTCACAAGCCCCAACTGTTCCTGCTAACAAGAGCCATTTAGTCCTTACCTTCAGGTTGTTTGTTTTCTTAGCTTGTTTTTCGGGTTGGTTTTTGGGTTTGTTTTTTTTTTTTTTTTTTTTTTTTTTTTTTTTTTTTTTTTTGGTTGTGTTCTTTGGGTTTGGGGTTTTTTTTTAGAAATAAAACAGCTAAAGATCATTGGGGGATTTATTCAACTTGTCTGCAAGGACAGCAGAAAATTTATAGCAGATTCTGTAACACCTAAAATCTTTAGCAAAACATATTAATTTCTTTTTTTATTTACATTATTAAATAACAGATAAAGGAAAAGTTCTGAAGTAAGGATGCTCCATCAGACTGGAAACAACTGTCTAATTAACCCCAGTAAGAAAACCCTGTGAGGAATTTCAGAGATTTGAAAGGCAAAACAAATGTTGATTAAAAGAACCCCAAAAACACATGTGTGGTTATGGATGATTCCCTGTCCCCTAAAGGGCAACGGGGCCACATGTCAGGACACCAGTGGACTGTGCCAAATATTTCATTATATTGCTTACTTGCACTACTGAAAACACAAGTTTTATCTCATTGTTTGAGGTTCTTGGGTATATGTAGTAGTTTTTAGGTTTGTCAATTTTGACTCGGTTTTTACTATCCATGCTAAACCAACACAGTTTATTACAAGACTCAGTTTTATCCCTGCACTGTAAATGGAGGCTCAAATAAAAGCTCCCACAGAAATAAGCCCTGGCTTGTCTGAGGTTTAAGTCTGAGAACTGTTGAATATTTTTGCTGTACCACTACCTTTTTTTTTTTTTTTTTTAATACTCAGTATTCCTTCTTTTCCTTGACTGATCTCTTGTTCTTCCTGGATAGATAAAATTCCGTATTTTCCCTCATGATATCCAATCTAAATGCAAGAAGATTTTGATTTGTTTGCAGTTATCAGCTACAAAAGCCAAAGGCCAAGACTGATATCTGAGCTTTACAGGAGGAAAAGGTGATTCCAGTGCAAATCAGCAGCAATGCAATTTTAAAAGCAGCAGAAGTCAGAATGAACTCACTAGAGGATCTGTTTCCAGATTGCACTGGAAATAACACCCAATATTCAGTAGAGAAATCCTGTTATCAACTTGCAATACTCCCAGGCTGTGTTTGAGTCTGAGATTTTGATGGCCTTTATTTTTATCAGTGCTTTGCTGACCACATAAAAGTTTTCTGCACTATTGTGCAAACACAAGGGAGGCAGAGCCATAGGAGGCTTGGTCAATGAGGAATTTTGAACTATTTTGTAGCTGCCATACAGATGAATTCAGGGTAAGATGGTAGCTTGTGTTTTTCCAGGAACTGTAGCAGCACTCTGTGTGCCTGGGAATAATCAGAAAATTGTTTTGGTTGGAAAAGTCCACTAAGACCATCCATGCCCCCAAGCACTTCCAAGCCCTCCACCAAACCATGTCCCCAAGTACCACACCTAGGTGGCTTTTAAATAATTGAATAATTCTACATAATTTCAATAATAATTGATCTTGAACTCGAGCTACTTCCCAGGCTGGGATGTGCCAGTGTCCAGGGCTGCCAGGCACAGAGGAGCAGGGATGCTGCACCAACACCAACCCATGGCAGGAGCAGGACAAGTGTGAATGAGCACGCAGTGCTGAGGGGAATGAGCACAGGGAGGACAGCCAGCACCTGGGGAAGGACAACTGGCTGCAGAACCGACCCCCTGCATTTCTCCCTCGGCTGACCTTGCCCACAGAGGCACTGCCCCTGTTTTATTCGAGGTGACCTGTCTGCCCCTGGCTCTGGAGAGCTCTGAGTGGTGCTTGGGAGGGTGAACCCCCCCACGGAACAAAGAGCTGCTCCCGGCTCTGGATCTGGCAGGAATAGCTCCCCTCCCTTCCAAAGCTTCAGCCAATGCTGAGCCCCGACCAAGATCCAACAAAAGGCGGTTTTGGGAATGTCTTTGTAGTCCTGCTGACCTACCCAGGGGCACTCTGCCTGTGCTTTCCTTTCAAAGAAAGGCCAATAATTACTGGTGGCAATAATTAAGGCACTTGGGAGGCAGGAAAGCAAAATACAGTGTTTCTCCAAAGCTTCTCTAGGCATTCCAGACCTCCTAAAAGAAAATCCAAATGAGATTCCCCGCAATGCCCCAGCTCCTGACTCGCTGTTAGCCTGATGTTTATTTCTCACTTCGGACTCCTCCTTCTGCAGTGGAGTTTGCAGGCCAGAGAATTAGCAAATCTCGTTTAGCTTTCAATTTCAGTATCTCTGTCACAGTGCATTTTTGCTGTGCTGCCTGAAACTTCCAGAAGCCAGAACTTGGAATAGGAAACCACAAACACTGATGACCTGGGAAGTCACGTGAGCCCAACTCTCTAAGGATCATTTTCTTCTTTTTCTTAAGTGGGAATTCTGCTAGAAATAGTTGAAATGGATGATTTTGAATTTTTGGCTACTTAAAAGTGATTATTTAATCAATTTTGCCTGACTCCACCTGGCCATTAGACCCTGTTTTTGGGGAAGGTGTACCAGAGCACCACACTCCTCCTTTTAGGGTTGCCTTGCTGTGTGTGAGGCACTTCCCAGGCAGTGGAAGATGTAGTGCCTCTTTTTCTGTCCCAGCTTCCTGGATCCTGGGACAAATCGATCAAGTGAAGCCACTTTGATCAATCCAAATTCCCTTTTTAGAAGCAATCCAGGGCACTACTCTACACTGGGCCTCGAGGTCGATGGACTCTTGCTCTTTTCCTCTGCCCATGGATTAGTGTCTCACTTTCCCTTTTACCAAGGGACTTTGCAGCAGCTCCTGCAGAAATGTGCTCAGTGTGAGGGAAATTTGAAGCAGCTTCTTCAAATTTAGTATAAATCCAGCACCACGCCCTGAGCATCCTGTTGATAGCTATAGACATTATGGCAGCCTGAGTTTTGGAGGCTCCACATCCCTTTCTAACAAGGAAAAGCCTGCAGCAAGGGAAAGAGTTCTTGAACTTCACCCCAGCAGGAGCTGACTTGGAGAACTCAATATCCATGGGCTGCACTGGGAAAGCCCCAGGTGCAGACTGGATTGTGTCAGAAAATCACAGGTGGCTTCAAGTCTGCGTTTGCAAAGCCAAACCTGCTCCCTATGTTTCACTTGGTGATTTCCTGACTCCTGCTCTTCCTTGGTTAAAAGTTAAAAAAACCCAAACCAACCAAACCCAAAACAACCCCAAACCCCCCCCCCCACAAACCACCAAAACAAACAAACAAACAAAAAACCAGTTTGGTTGATTCTTGCTATTGAAAACCTATTTAAATTACAAATGAACACTCAACAGCAGATTGGACAGCCATGGTTGTCTCNAAAACCTATTTAAATTACAAATGAACACTCAACAGCAGATTGGACAGCCATGGTTGTCTCATGACTGCAAATTTCTCCACTCCATGAAGGCTTCTCCACGAGGTGAGGCAATCTGTGAGTAACAAGTAGCTTTAATCATCAGCAGCATTAAAGAATCAAAAAAAGGCTGTTGGGATTTTCTTCCTTGGCGTTTCCAGCAGCACATCAAGCACCAGATTCCCAGAGAAGTTCAGGGTTGGAACTGTAAAACCTGGGCAGCAAGGCAGGACTGAGAGGAGCAAAGCCTTGGGAATGACCCACCCTGCCATGAACAAGAGCAGAACAGCTGTGAAGGGATGAAAAGTTTATTTGATGTAACCCACATCTTGTGTTTGCAGCAGCACTCAGTGCCCTGCTGCCACCAGCTTTCCCAAAACCCAGGAGCAGCCACAAACCCTGCAGCCCACTGGTGTTTTTAGCAGAAGTAACAGGCACGTAAAACAAAAGACAAAGCTGAGCCTGATGCTGAGATTTTTCAAAAGAAATTAAAAAAAAATTCCATGCAAATGGTTCAAAAAGTTTATTGAATATTCAATTTACAAAAATCATATCCCTATGAGGTGTTCTATGCAAAATTGGATAAAATAAACTGCATATAAAACCCAACCCTAGTACTGCAAATACAACACAGATATGAGATCATGGAAAGAAGAAAGAAAATAGTAAATAATAATCATGACACACGTGTGACATTCATGAAGGATTGTCCCAACCATCCAAGAACTGGTTCAACATGATGCCTTCTCCCTTGATACTATGTACCTTTCACCATTTTGTACAGGTCTTCCATATTCCATTGGTCCAAATTTACAGTTAATAAGAACTCTTTGCCTTCTTTCTTGGCTGCTACACCAGATTTGCCATTTTCCTTTTGATCAGAAAGGTGGAAACAGACAGTACAGACACTGAACACATGCACTACTGGATGCAACTTGCTATCTTTGGTAGGGACCCTAAATCTGCAGTGGTCAGCTTTCTAAAGCGACAGGAAATTCAGTTTTGGCAATAAAAAACAAAACCAAAAACAAAAACCCCAAAACCCAAACAGGATTAATTGTGTTGTTTAGTAGAACACTACTGGCAGTTTCTGTGGAACATACAAAAAAAAAAGTCTCTTGTCTGGTTTAGAAATGGAGATGATTTCCATGGGTTTCAAATCCAATGATTAACATTCCTTGACTCAAAAATGGTTCTATAAAATGTCACTACTGCACAGCAGACCCTTCCTTGTGTGAACAGGGATGCACTGAACACACAACAACTGCAATCCCATCCCTCCTGCCTTTTCCTCCCATTTAAAGCAATGGGAATATTCCTGCAGATCTGGATGCCACTTTCCTTCTGAACAAGCAGGAATCTCCTTGGGTGACTTAACACTTGCACAGTAACTTTTCCAAGTTTTCCTGGAAAAGAGGAGGGTAAAGCAAAAACTAAAGAGTGAAGGAATTTGGGACAATCAGTGCTAGAGGGTTTGCAGCCATCCTCTGGGATAACATAAAGAGGAGGAGCAGGACCAAGAAAGAATAATTTAAAAAGAGGAAAAAAAAAATTCAAGAGCCAAGGAGAACCTACAAGAGAAGGAAAAAGTACCAGACTGTTTCCTTCGTAACATCAATATTCCATAAATACTGGACAGTATTTGATTAACTGCCATTAGCTGCAACTTTAAAATATTTTCCATTTTTTTTTTTCAAGCACTATCTGGAAAACAAAAGAAAAAAAAGGAAAGAAGAAAACTAAAAAAAAAA
>VZUA01047486.1:8188-48022 GCA_013401035.1 Horornis vulcanius
TCCTCTTTCTCAGTTTGCTGATCTTATTTTTATAAAGCATGAACATGTGCCTGTAGCACAGACCCTGTCGGTTTGGGCTTAGGGCTAGTGCACTATAAAGGGAAGATGGCTAACATGGTAATTTATTCCAGCTAGATTGCTTCAAAAGGGTGGGTCTGTTATTCATTAGAAAGCAAGAGAGAGTGGTTATGAACTGGAATCATGACATCAGTTAGTTTCCCCATTAGTGATGATTGGGATAGCTGGCTAACCCCATGCAAATAAATACATGCAAAGAATTTATGTCAATTTAGTATCACAGACTAATGTAATTGTTAACCTTGGTACTTCACATCCATTTTTAGAGCTTAATGAATCAACTGTCTAATTTGTCAATGTTGATTAAAAGACGAAAGAATTTGGAATATTTTCATACAGGAAAGAAATTGCTTTTGAAAAAATGGAATGGATCCTCTTTGTGTATGTAAAATCAGGCATGGAAATACTGAATAAAGCAGAGTTTTTGAATCAGATGTGCTTCTGGTCACGGTCCAACTGCACAATCATTGAAATATGCTTAAAGATGTGAGAGTGAGGCACAAGTTTAAGTATTTTACTAAAAAAAAGGAAGACTAAACTTATGCTTCCAACCAGCCAGACTGGAATCTTTGATTAGATCCCTGAGATCTTTGATTGAATCAGGAATTTAAATCAATGCTAGGCAAAAACCAGAGATAAAACTGGTTGTAAAATAAAACATGTTCTGCTTTGCATATACTGAAACTTTTTAAAAGCTCACAGCTGATGGAAAACTATTTTAATTTTCAATTCTCACTGTAAAACTAGTATGCTTCCCACGATGGTTTTGCATATGAGGTAACCAATTTCCATGAAACACTTCTCCTCTTTTGAGAAACCAGAGGAGTCAGAGGAGGGGTGGCCTGGGATGGAGCCTGCAATCCTTGTGTCCTTTTAAGCACTGAAAAAATCACAGCAGTTAAAAATTAGTTCCTCAACCCCAACGAGCCTCTGGGGAGCATTTGGCTGCATTTATGAAGAGGATTAAAAAAAATAAAGTGCTAACAATATGGAGAACGTTTAGGCATGTTGCCAAAGGACATGATACTCATCGTGCACGTTCTTTGGAGACTCCTGGATGGCTTTCAGATCAAAAACCACCAACCTTTTTTGTTATTTCTGTAGGAGAATTACAGTTCTCTGGAGGTTTCTCAGTGAATCCCTCCTTGAATTTAAAGCATGGTTAAGCAGGAAATGCATCAATATAAAAGCTCAGCAGGTTTATGATCATAACCCTGCTTACCTGTCTGCGGAGCAGCCTTTCAGCAGAAGGGGAGTGCACCTGCTGGGAGACCTGGGGCTTGCTCTCCCACACCAAGTAGTCGTGAGTTCTTACATGGTGGAAATGGTCCATTGGGATTTGCAGGAGGGAGCTGGTGTCTGCTGGCTGTGACTGCACTGATGCCTTTGAACCTTGTGAGGGGGAGAAAAGGCAGAAATGGGACATGTTCATCCAAGGGTTGTGTCCCAACCTCAATGACCTCCCAGGGAAAACTGCTGTGCTGAAACTTGGATCAGATAGGCACAGCAAAACCACTGAATTCAGCAACTGGCTCTCCAGAACTGGGAAAAAACTCCCATCTACTAATAAATTACTCCACCGTTGTCTGTTATTTCATTTTTCTTGGCATTTCTCCCTGATACAACTGGGACTAGCTTCTGTTGAGAACAGAAGACAAGGAACTACAAGTTCATCTGAACTGGCAATTCCTGCATCCCTGATTTTTGGCCAATAACTCTGCAGGCAGCCTCACTTCTGAGCACTGCTAACATCTGACTTTGTAAGGCTCTAGAAGGTTTCTCCATGCCTGAGCCTGGATGGAGACCAACAACTGGGATCTCCAAACTATCATGCACACACTGGAAATAAAGTGAAAGGGAACAGCACCTGGCAGCTCTTCAGGTTGGTTTTACAAAGCTTCCCAGAATAAGGAAACACATACTCTCCAGCCTCTTCCTGACCCTTCGTGGTTGCTGGCTACTTCTTCTAAAAGATTTGAAAATCTGTGTACTCCCCTCACACACAGGCTCAACGTTTTTCAAAACAATTCATTTAATCTGGACCGCATCCCAGAGAAATCTTATTTGTCCTGGAATCTTTCCCAGAGCAACAGCCCCATTATGAAGGAGTATTCAAACAAATGCCTCCTGCAAGTGCCAGTGTTTCTGACAACAAAACCTTCTCAGCTTGAAATATTATGGCTTGGTTGTGGTGATTTATTAAAGGCACCTGGCACCTCTTGCTGTCTTCACTGCACTCTATAATATTACAAACTGTAAACAGATGGGGGTGATTTCCCCCACCCTGAAAAGCACTGACATTGTAGGTGGAAGAGGACAGTGATGTGTCAGAATTTGGGGACCTTACCCACCTCCCAGCACTCTGGCCTGCTTAAGACAATTGGAATTTTACCAGCAGGAGAAAAACACAAAAGGTTTAATTGCTTAATGTGTTTATAAGATATCAGCTTTACCTCTCCAAAGTACTTCTGCTACACCTCAGTGGAACAGTTGTTCCTGTGGATTTACAAGGTGCAATGCCTGTCCCTAGAAAGCCAAGGCTGTTGGGTAGGGCTATTCAGGTTCTCCAAACTGAAAGTGGGAAGTGAAATCTTGAAAAGGAAAGGACTCAGAAATTACCCAGTCCCTTCCTGACACAGCTTTTGTTCAAGACAGTGCCAATACATCCCAATTAAGGGTCAAAAATGAAGCACTGGAAATTCCTTCTGCAACAGACATGATTCTTCTGTGTGGTCAGGAATGTCTTGATTCTTACAGAGACCCATAAATTCTGGCTCAACTGAAGGTAATGAGAGATTTGCTATTGCTTTCAAT
The DNA here is from genome assembly GCA_013401035.1 of Horornis vulcanius. Taxonomy (NCBI): domain Eukaryota; kingdom Metazoa; phylum Chordata; class Aves; order Passeriformes; family Scotocercidae; genus Horornis; species Horornis vulcanius. The sequence continues at coordinate 11,081 of VZUA01047486.1, forward strand.
GGGATTTTAGCTGCACCATTAGCATTATGTGCAAACAGATTTTTCAAAACACCGCTCTTGACCTTGAAAATTGTGTATTGTGGCAGAGATTTCTCACAACACCAGATTCATCTTCCTCCTTTGTGCCCACATTTCTTTTTGCTTCTGTTCAACAGTCACTATTCATACAAATTCTTATTACTATGCAAATTTCAACATCTTATTCCTAATCTGTTCAAATCGCCTACCATTCTGAACACTGCTGAAATTGTGTTCTGCTTAGAGGCTTTCAAATGGCAATGCTTGTAAAAACTTCCCTGTCTTATCAGTGACAAATATCTAAAATTATGTCATGTACCTACGAATTAAAGGCGGCTCCATTCACTTCCCAGTCCCAGGTAACCCCTGGCAGGCAGAGGAACTGGGAGCACAGGGACAAGCTCTGGGAGGCATCTGGAAGGGCAGGGACAAAGGTGCAGGTAGGGAGAGCCCTACTCTGAACTCTGAATTTAGCTCCAAGATATATATCCCAACCATGCACACTGGGAAGACAATTCCTCACTCATTTTCCTATTAATTTCAAACCAACATGTCTCTCAATTTAGCACATTTATGTTCATTTTACAGGCATTTAGAGACATCATCTTCCCATCTTTCATAGATGTTCTCAGACAGATCTTCCAAACAGGTACTGCTGCAAAAAACAGACAGGAGGAAGTATTTCTGTACTGGGATTTCTCCTCTGGGGCCTGGTGGGACAGATAGAGCCCAGGCTGTTGGGACTGTAACCTTTGGGAACCAGGTAGGGGACAATCAGTGTTGAGCCAGGCTACTGTCACATTGCTAAAAAATTCTGAGGAAAGGAGTTATGTTAAATAGGGCTTTGTAAATTTTGGAGGGTCTTTGCAAGTTGTGGAGGGTCTTTTCACAGCTGTTACACAGGTCTAGACACAGGACTGGAAAACAGTGGCAATTTTCTCATTCCTACTGAAGAGCCTGGAAAACCACAACTCTTTCTCTATTGGAAAATCCTACTCTTGTCCCAGTTGAGAGACATGTACCTGACTGGGACTTGTGATGTGCGGGCTTCCTGTCACCCAGGGAAGCAGGGCAGGGGCTGGAGTAGGGCGGCTGGAACATGTAGCTGTCATTTGGCAAGGAGTGGGTGCGTCCCACCGAGGGCTTCCTCACGTTCAGCAGGTCCTTGCTGGGGGACGGGGTTAGTGTGTCATCCTTGGAGCAGAAATCAGCCTGAGGGGAAGAAAAATGTGAGGAAAGCAGTTGTGGAAGGCTGGGAAAGAGAAGAAGAGCCCAGAAACGCGAGCAACAGCCATTGCAACCAGGATGGCACGATGGGCATGCACAGGGTGCACAAATGGATCTACCAGGAAGCCATCTCCCTCCATTCGGGTTGTCAATAAACTCTCATGTGATGGACCACAGAAACAGAGGAAGCCACACCGTAGGAATAAACCATGACTATTTCAGGGATATGCAAAGAAAGCATCATGCCTCAAGGCCAGCAAAGGTCACATGCTTGGCAGAACTTTAACCCTCTGCTCCCCTAGGTGCCCTCATCAGCAAGGCTGGCTTTTGCAAAGGTAAGTAGTTTCCTCTTCTGACAATAAAAGAAAGAAAAACAAACAAAAAAAACCCCAACTCAAATGCAAAAACTAGTCTATCAAAATATTTTGTGTTCTGCCTCACAGCACAATTTTATTGGATTTTCTTCACACATAATGAATAACTAAACCTATTTTATTGAAAAGGATATCTAAACCTACTGCTTCAGGGTGAAAGCCATTCTCTAATTAGAAGGGATCTAATGCAAGCAAGGGTTATTGTATGTATGTTGACTGTGGAATTTTTACAGCCAAAGAGACTGTTGGAATGGGCAGCCCCAGAGGCAATATTGAGTGGATTCAGGTCTGATTTCATAAAAAAATATCTCCATCCCAGAAATGTTCTTGGGTATTATTGTCTTGGAGAGTATTAGCAAAAATGGAAGCAAAGTCATCTTTCCCTAATGAAACAATTATTTGATTGTTAAAATGTTTCAAGTGAAAAACACAGGAATAGTTTGTGCCACTGTAGTCTAGTACTGTATTTGGCTGATCATTTTTGGAAAACTTTAGATCTTATTTTCTAAAAAAATTTCCCTTCACTCAATGCATTACAGGTTTTCTGGAATCAACACAGATATTTTTGATCCCAATTTTATCCTTCAGTCATAAAACCAAAATTTCACTATGGCATTTATTTGCACAAGACACATTATGAGATTAAAAGGAATTTTCTAAAAGAAAAAAAAAAAAAAAAAGAGGAAAAAAAGAAGAAAAGACAGGGAAGAGAAAAAAAATATCATTGTTGCAAATTTAATGAATGAAACAGTCTGCACTGCCACGCAGCATTTGTTTCAGTCCTTGGGAATCTGCTGATTTGGATAGAGCTTGGATACAGACTAGATAAAGGAGACTGCAATCTCCTGATACATTTTGGGGAAGGAGAGCAAAACCTGTGCACGTAAAGCTGAGAGTTTGGATTTGGCGAACCTCCTTGCCTTCCCCTTTGACCCAGTTCATGCTGTCTCGCTGTCATACTATTGAACTTAAAGCACAAAAGGCGGCTTGAAACCCGAGACCTCAAACCTATTTGAATCTGAACATGAGAGCTTGGATTTGAGACCCTATCCAAATCCAACCTTCAGTGAACATTTAGGTTCATTGACAGGATCCAATATGGGTCATTTTCCATTTTGGATCATCTTGGGGGAAATCTCATGAGTGAAACTCATAAGAACCATTGAAAATGACTGCAAAATTATCTTCCCAGGCCAGCCCACAGAGCAGTGGGACCACATAACTTTTTGGTTCAGTGGTACTTTTGAAAAACAGGTTGTTTTGGCTTGATTGAAAAACAAATCCAAGTTTTCCTTGAAAAAAAAAAAAAAAAAAAAATTAAAAAAAGAAATCCCAATCCAAATATTTTTCAATGAAAGCCACATCTAAATGAAGTGTAAAAATATTGCATTTAGAAGAGATTGCAATGAAAGCTTGCAGTTTTTCAGGCATTTGGGCAACTGCTGTGACCAAACACTTTTTTTGAATTGATAAAAATTCACAAAATCCTTTGCTCAACACAGTTTTGCTTTTTTTGGACAGGGGAGAAGAAACATCTTTCCTGGCTGTACCCTTGAGATTTTGCAATGCTTTCAAACAGGGTCGTCTAATCTGATTCAAAACTAGGAGGGTTTCTCCTCTGTCCAACCCTCCATACTAATTTTGAAACAAAAAGTCTCGCACAAGAAGTTAAATGGAGTTTATAAAATCTTTTTCACAGAATGCCATGAAGCATGATGGGAAATATTGTCACGGTTTAAGAGATGTTTCTCAAATAAGTGCTAATTAGGATGACAGTCAACTAATATGGCAGAAAATTTATGAACAACACAAACATCCAAAGGCAGGTACATGGACAACAACAAAGAAAACAAGAATGATCTAAAAATGTTGGGAAAGGAATTATGTCTGTTGTGCAGCAGAAAAAAAGCACTTGACTGCTACACAGCTAAAAATGTCTAATGTTTCAAAGAGGAGATGGTTAAGGCAGGGTTCAAAATACTGGTTATGTCAGTCAAAAAGACACTGAATAGTCATTTTTTTCCCCAGCATGGTGACTGCTAGAAAGAATTTGCAAAACAAGTATTGTCTTGGAGAGATCCTCATTTGATATTTGTAAAAGAAACAGTCTGGCACCAATCATGCAAAAACCCTTGTGGTGCCTGTGTTCATAATGACAAAAATCCACTCCAAACGAACGTGTTGGGGCTGACATTCTAGCAGAGAACATGGGTCATTAGCTCACCAGTGTTTCTTCACGCAGCATCACCGATTTGTTTCAGATGGGAAGGAAATTTCAACCTTGATGCTTTCCAAAGCTTTTTTTCTTCTTTACTACTTATTTTACTTGTAGATAACACATTGTTTATACATAAGACAGCAAAAGAAAAATTGAAATATTTCAATCATTCCTTGCAAGGAGCCAAGATTGTGGACAAGAGTGACAAAATCCAGGACCAAATGGCATTCAGGACAGCATCCTGTTCAGGGAAGAGGTTGGTGCTATTTGGGAAGGGGCTGGAACTGGAAATGCCATTAGGCAGGTGCAGAGAGATGGGAGCAGTATTTCGAACCCTGTAAACATCAGACTACACAGCAACCAGTGTATGTACATTGCTTTCCAGAGCATTAAGTAAGTGTGTTTTAATGTCATCAGGAAAAGAGTCATCCGTCAGAGCTAAGGACCAGGACTTTTCAGAGAGAATATCTGACGTCAGAGACAGAGCCTCCATCTCAGCTAGAGGGATCTAAAGGGAGAGATGATTAAACATAAGAAAGCAGGACACAAATCTTTCGGAAAAGAAAATAAAAAAAAAAATAATCATAATCTAAATACTTCTAGACAGTAAAGCAATATCCTTGCAATGGAAGAAACTACATCATACACATTGTTACCAGGGACAGAACATTAAGGAAATTAAATATAACAAAGAAATTTAAAAAGGAGTGGGACATTCAGACTGTAGTGCTTACCAAGGATCTGGGAGGAGGTTTAAAACCATACAGTAATGTTGGTATTGTATTTTGCTATTGTCCTATCTACATGAAGAAGAAAAAGCAACATTGCTTTCATAATAGAGATTCATACTTTTGGCTGTGATCAAATACAAGAGGTTTCAAGATCTGATTTCTCTGAAGTTGTTTCCCTCAATAACCATGCTGGTTTATAAGCTAAACTTGTTGAGTCTGCAAAGATTCCCCAACAAAAACCCCATATTTTCAGGAGGGGTAGGGAGTGTGCCTTTCCCTGTGCCCCAGGGAGGCTGCAGGGACCACGCCCATGATTCCCTCCCTCCCCCAAGAGGTAGGTGGGACCATAATTCAATTCCTTTCAGTTAAAAGGGTGCAGGGAGAAACTTAAAGCTTGATTTTTTAGTAAATACCACACACTTGCTCTGGGCAAGTCCCAGGTGCTTCCTTTTCATTTATCACTGTGCTTTTTTTTTTTTTTTTGCCATCGTGTGCTTAAAAAGTCTTTCTGCAGAATAAACCTTCCAAGAGAAAACAGAGAAGCCCAGATCTCTTGCATTGAAGTTGTCAAAGAACTGGGCTTTCTCATTTTTAGAAATGGCAGCTGCAGGATTGAACAAACCCAGCAATGAGTGAGCCTGGAGAGGCTCAAAATTCAGCTAAGTAGGAGGGTCGGGCTTCTCTCATCTACCCCAGCTTTGATATCTCCTCTAGCACACTCATCTGCTAGCATTGGATGAGAGAGATGATTTGGAGCCCCTGATTTCATATGAGGCTCCCCAAAAAGGCATCATATCAGAAATGCCAGCCTGAGGACAAGAATTCCTAAGAGGGACCCAGCAACCAGAGCCAGGAAAAAGCTGTGCAGGAGCATGGTGGACACCAGCAGCTCCTGCCTTCTGGAGCTGCCCTGCTGGGAGCTGCTGTTAAACAGGTTGCTTTCAGCAAGTCCCAGCACTGCTCTAAATTCCTGGGTTGCCTGAGAACATGACAAATGGTGTGAACAGAAAAGCCAAAATGTAAACAAAACATCACCCCACTTCAGCCTTCCCAAACCTAAAATTGAGTTTGAAGCTGTCAAAACATTTTGTTGGAAACATCCAATTGATTTATAACAGTTTTAATTATAGAGAGGGAGGAAAAAAAAGCTTAAATTTTAAAAGAAAAAGCCATTGCAAACTGGAATACTATATTTTTTCATTACAGAAATGTCAAAACAAAACCTTTTTTTGCTGCAGCAGCACTTTCTGGTGAAAAATGTTGTGACAAAAAATTTTCAACCAGCTCTCACTGAGTTTCCTACTGACCCTCGGCCTTCTCTGCAAAAGCTACTATCTCTATTTCTCTGGCAATTATTAGAGGCAACCACTTCCTATAGCTTAACAGACTCTGGAATGCAATATAGAGCAATCAGGGGAAGACATGTTATCTTGCAATATAAAGACCTGTAGTAGAGTTTCATTTTATCTCAGCTTGTTCCTTTCCTCTAATGAACCATCAAAAGCTGGGTAATTTAGAATGTCAGTGAGCTCATAAACAAGCACACTGATTTAACAAGAAAACTTCTGTTATTTTTAGCCAGAAAGGGTGGAGAAAATAGATCAAGAAACACGGAATTTGCTCAATTCCAACAGCAGCAAATAATAGGTGTGCTTGAATTATTATTATTATTATGGTCACTGCTGTGTTTTAGGGAAAATATTTGCTCTAAAGAATAACACACTTTAAAAAGTAGGTATTTTATTCTAGGAAGTAAATGAACTAATTTTAAACAAGCACTAGACAGTGCTCGAGAAAGCACTGAAGCACACAGTTACTTCTGTGCATCATTAAGGGCTGCCTGTCCTCCTGAATTCACTGGATCAGAGTTGAGGATCTAGTTTACAGTGACCCATTTGCAAGAAGCCTCTTTGGGAAAACCCTTCAAAACTGGATTTTCACACAGTACAAGTAGGCACAGAACACAGAGATCATTTGATGATCCTCACCAGCTCAGGTTCTGCTCTGGGAAAACCTCATGCTGTGCTGCAGGCTCTGCAGACATGCCCTGACATTGCTGTGGAGTCCTGCTTAGGAGCAGGAAGCCAAATGTAAGTACCCCACTGAAGGATGGAGATGGAATTTTGTGCATTTCTCCTCTAACAACCATGAGATGTAAATCCCAATGAAAAACTTCTTACTATATTGACAAGGGAAAGTCCAAGTGTGTTGTCTTCCTCTTGTATTGATATATAACATTATCTACTCCCACAGAAAAAAGCCAAAGTGACTTATGCTTCCAAATCACTGTGACTGCATTACATAAGGAACTTTAACTTGCTATTAAAGGTCTCAGTCAAATTGAGTTTGGATGGAGACTTTGCAGGAAATTAGCAATATTAACCTGGTTCTCAGAGTTGTAATATTCGGGAGCTGGGAGGGCATAATGATGGCACACAGAGCCTGACAGGTTGTCCATCAGCTTCAGCTCTCCTTCCAGAGATTCCTGGATCAGCAGTGATATGGTATCAAACAAGTGCCTTTCCTAGGAAGGGTGGTGTATAGCATGCAGAGAGAGAGAGAGCAAGCCAAAAAGAGAGGAGGAGGAAGGAGAGGGATAGAGACAGAGAAAAAAAAAGGACAGCATATCAAACTCAATGAACAAAATGAAAGAAAAAGGAAATAGAAGGGGGAAAAAAGGTGGAAACATTCAAGGAGAACAGAAGTAACAGGAAGAGTGGGACAGGGGAAGAGGAGAGAAAACAGTGCAGTAATATCATGGTGAGCAGAGACAGCTTTCCCAGACATTATGAGAGGTGGGGCAACGGCAGTTGCCCTGAGACCATGGCTGCTCCCACCCGGGACCCTCCTTGGGAACAATCTCCCTCTCAGCAAACACAGCCGGTCATTCCTGGGGACTGAGCAGCATCTTCCCATTGGTGCTGTCAACTTCAACAGGACACTACAAAGCTGCAAGGCTTCTGCACACATGGTCCACGCTTTTGAGCTGCAGGACCTAATACTTGACACCTAAATCTATATCCAGAGGGCACAGAAATTAAAATAACTTGACTGGAGAGAAGCTGAATCTCCTGTCTGTGGACGCTGCAGCTGAGCAGGATGGACGTGTCTCAGGTCACTGTGCCAGACATGGGCTGAGGTGCCCCCAGTGTTCTGGCCAATGTTAAACCAGCTGACCACAGCACTGGGGTTGCACAGAGCGGGGTCTGGCTTTTGCAGGCAGCAGGGGAATGATTTCAGGGTGCATCTTCCATGTAGGGAATGCCCAATGCATACAATGAGATGAGGACCAGCGCTACAGTCAAACAGCACACAGTGCAAGAACCCCAGGAAAGAGGCAAGCAAAAGAGCATGCTGTCCTTGCCAGGGTTGTGTCCTGGGAATTGTATTCCTCTGCTATCAAGCTCAAGCATCAGATTTGTTTTGAAGATTTTAGCTGGGAAAAGAAATAGAATAAGATCTCCTGGAGGTTTTTGAGGCTTCTCTTTGAGGAAAAGAGCAAGAAATACACTCTGAAGGTTATAACTGGAATAAACCCTTTCCCAGGCCACCTTCAGAGAGGGCAGGTTTAACAGACTGCAGAGTGAGGGTATCATTCTGACTGATTTGTCTTGCAGTTTTGCAATTTCTCATTTTTGCTAGTTTCAGTCCTGGTGCTGAGTCTAACAAGGCTGAGGACAGTTTGCCAGTACTCTGCTCAACACATACAGTACTAGTTAGGATGTGTTGTTTCTTTCTAGAAGACGTAGTAAATCTGGATTTCCCCATAGTACCCTGAACTCCTTTTTCCTGAGCCAAAGAGCAGCTTTGGACTCAATCTCAGACATCAGAGATTCTAATGGCACCAGAAATTTCCAGTAGCTTAGGAACTGAAACAAAGCTTAAGCAGGGATTTACTCTCTTTCACCCTTGGACTAAGAATCATAAATTAGTTTTTCATGCATTAGAATATGCATTAGTCTACCCCAGGCTGAGGCCAAGATATGCTGTTGTGAAATCATGATGTAATAAAAGTTAATGAGGCCTGCGTAGAGTTTAACCCAATTTGCAATCAGCTAAGACTAAAAAAAGACTGGACTGTATTTCCTCAGTAATTTCGGTTCAGTGACCTCTCAAAGAACTTGTCTGGGGCTCAATCTCACCTCTCTTTCCTCAAACTGAATCTTCATCCAAAGACTGAGCTTTAGGGAGATGTCGTGCAGCTTGTAGCAGCTCCCACATTAGGGCCATGCTCCTGCTGGTGGGAGTTCTGCCACCAGCTATGGTGAGCTCAGGTTTGAGTCTCCTCTGGATTATTCTATTGTTAAAAGAATCTTTTCTTACAAGCCTGACTGTGTGGATGGATTTTAAATTGAGGTTACATAAAACAAATTTAATACTGAGGCAAAGATTAGCCAAGTTTTATTCTTCTTTTATGTTGTGGTTCATCATCTGTATTAGAAAAGCAAACACATTATGCTCATGATTTTGCTGTCATAAAGGACCAGTCAAAACTCTGAATTAAACTAAATTTGGAGCTAGCTCTGACCTCTGTGTCTTGAGCTGACCTCCAGAATAAATTGCAAAACTCTCTCCCTCCGAACAGATGCATCAAGGTGGTCTGGAGGCCTGCCTGGGGTCTCTTCTCTTTGGGAGCAGCATTGGCCCTCAAACCATGCTAGAGTCAGCAGCAGACAGCAGGGAATACAAGCCCAGAACATTTGGTACACGCCTCTTTCATTACCAACTCGTGCAAGTCTTCCCCCAGCAAAAATGCAGGTCAAGCCCTCCTCACCCTCCAACAGAGATTCTCACCATATGATAAGCTAGTGAGAGCTGAGAATCCACCTTGATTTGCATAGGATTGGTAAATCTGCAGGGGCTCTCAGGTCTCTCTCCACTGGTGGTGCCTGTCCACGCAAAGATGGCCGAGGGGCTGTGCTGGCCAGGGCTGATGGTCTTCATCTCCATCTCCAGTTCTGCTTCGAGCTCTGCCTCCTCCTTTGCCTCCTTGTTGCTCTCCTCCAAGTGCTTCATGAGCACCGCGATCACCACATTCACCAGAACAAACTGGGCTGTCAGCACAAAGGACACGAAGTAGATGGGGGAAATGACAGTGTTGTAACAGGTGGACTCCTGGTCACAGTCACGCAGTGTGTCCTGGAAACAGTGGGGGAATGATCACAGAATCAACCAGGTTGGAAAAGACCTTTGAAATTGTCAAGTCCAACTTATCACCTAACAGCAACTTATCAACTAAACCACAGCGCTAAGAGACGGAGGGAGGTGAAGATATTGCAGCATGAACCTCAGTTTGCAATGGGTTCTCCTTTCATGAAGAAAACTGAGAAGATTTGGCAAATTTCACATCTACAACAGCAATACACTTGCTGACAAAAACCTTAACACTTACTTTCATTATCCCATTCCAGTTGTCTCCTGTGGATACTCGGAAGAGGGTCAGGAAGGCCATCCCAAAGTTCCTGAATGTGGCATGCCGTCCCAGCCCCTCACAGGGGTGTGTGTCATCACACTCTGTGAGACCAAGCACAGCTGTGAGACTCCCACTCCCACACCATTCCCACCCCTCCCACTGGCACGGGAAGACTCACCAAGGTCTCCAAACAGCTCCACTCCAAGAGCTGCAAATATGAAAAACAACAACATGAAGAGAAGGCCCAGATTCCCAACCTGAAAAGAGAAAAAGAAATGGGGGAAAAAAAAACACAAAAAAAGAACACTCATTGTTTTTATTTGTTCCAGACCTGTTTCTTGCTGTATTCTTTAATCCAAAACTTAAATTGCTTCAGGGTAAAAATGACCTCAATGTGAGGACTGTATCCCAGTACTTCAGGAGGGAAATGTGATTCTCTAATGACAGCAAAGATAAAATGATTAGCATTCCTCTGCAACAGGAAATGAGCTGTGGGCCATAAGAGCTCTGATTTGATATAGCAGTGAGTTACCTGTGGCAGTGCTTGCATCACGGTGTCCAGGAGGGCCCTCATCCCCACAGCCATCTTTAGCAACTTCAGCACTGTGGAAAATACATTTGCAGTGTGGTAACGGCAGCATTAGCAGAGAGGCACCAACTCAGTCCCTCTCCCAGGAGCCACAGATTATAGGAAGAGAAATGAGAAATCTGATCAAGTGTTCTCCATTAGGTGCTACAGTCTCTGGCCTTTTTACATCACTCCTTGTTGCCTGGATACTATCAAAATCCCATGAACAGCAGCATCACCTACTCTGAGACTTGGAGAAAATGTTATCATTCTGCATGGCTCTCCCTTCACCACTTTGTCTGTGTTGGACTCATCTCCTTCCTCTGGTTATCATGAGCAGCTCTTTTCCCAGCTCTGGGGCTACTTTCCCACTGCCATAGACTACCCACTTTCATACATGATTCACTGAGAAATGATTTACACATCTCTTCCAGAAGGTTGCATTTCCAATTGGAAGCTGCATGTATTTTTAAATCTGAAAGGGATCCAATGCACAGAAAACACACTTTTTCCTCCTCGAGACACAGCAGCATTGAATCTCTCCTTCAGCTCCTTTTCTGCTTAGATGAAGGATGTAACCAAAAGAATTATTCCTTAGAGCACAATACCCTTCAGGAGGGCCTGGCAGTACTTCATTAAGGGCCTGAGCACTCACTCACATTTTACATCTGCATCATTTGGCCCTGACACCTCCCTGTTTTGAAAAATCAGGCCCTGAAGAAGTTGGCTCCCTGACTTGGGAACGTGTCTGAGAGGACAGATGGATAGTGATGAGGCATGCTTTGTCACCAAGTGGTGTGATGTAAAGCCTCATGGGAATTTAAATGTATTAGATGCTCATATTTCACAGCCAATGTACTTGAGCTTGTGTTCTCTAACCCCTGTTAGAGATTACTTCAATTTGACTGGAGCAATTTTCCCAGGTACATCTCTGGGAGTTACTGCCACAGCTACTTCTCCTTAATTTCTAAGCTCTCAGCCTTCAAGTCCTCTTAAGGCAGAAACACATGGTCAGTAGGCTCAGCTTTTTGGTTCCTTACAAGCATTTCCCCCCATTGTTCTTTTATTTGTTTACAGCCTGTTGATGCCAGAACTATGCACATCATGATGGGGATGTGCTCCAGGACTGTTTCCCAATGCTTAACTCTCTCCTGGTGCTGACCATGTACCTCAAACACAAGTCAATTCTGCTTTATCCCTCTCACCTCGAGCGATCCTGAGAACCCTCATGATCCGGATAATCGTGGGGTTAATTGGTAGTGAAGCGTTCACCTCAATCTCTTCCAAAGTGATGCCCATGATAGAAAGCAGCACAATTGCCAGATCTAATTGGTTCCATCTGGAGACAACACAAAGTGAAGTTTAACATGTACTAAGAAGCTGGCAATGGGAAGCAGCTTGTTTCACATGAATTCCAGTCATTTCCATGGTTTGAGCACTCAAATGAATCTGCAGTATTTTTCTGAGAGTATCATACAAAAGCAGTGATGTTATGAAATCATTATAACTAATGCATCTCATTAGAAAACCAGCCAATTCCAAAGATATTCTTGACAGAGAAAAGAGGAACAAAAGCTGGGCAGTTTCAACCCAGAGGCTCCAAACCTCAGGAGAGACACTGTGTTGTCTGTCTAGCCACTTCTAGACATGACACTTGTGGACCTCAATGTGACATCTGCCCCAGAGAGAACAGGACTCCATGTCCTTGCAAAAAAGTTATGTTGGGTGAAGGAAAGACCCCAAGGATCCATGCAAGGCTGGAGAGAATGGTAATTCCAGCTCGAACACACAAAACGTGGGGACAGGGATGGAACCATCCACTGAATGCTGAAGGGCTCATGTGAAGGCCTGCTAAGTGCCCCGTTCTTGGTACCAACACTGAAGCAGGCAAAAATGGGAGAAAGATCCACCAAGGACATAAAATTTGTGTTTCTGAGGTAATAGAGTAAAAATCTAGATAAAGACACAATGTCATCCACTGCTCCATGTTTGCATAAAAGAGAGGTCCTTTCTTTCATGCTCACTCAGGCCTAGATTCTTTCTCTTTACATAAATTTTGTCACTTCAGCATGTTCTCTTGATTATATGTACATGCAACTGGTGTGAGAAGAGAATTGGCTGCTTGGTGGAGATCTGTCCCTGCTTCATTTGCTCCCAAGGGACAAAATGGTGCAATCGCACTCCTTGTCCTGCACAATCTGCCCTCCAGCTTACATCCCAGGCCTCCACCTACCCAGCCTTCACCAAAAAGTCTTCATACACATCACACTCACAACATGGGCCAGAGCATGGGAATTCAGGACATGGAATGTGGGCAGCTCTCCGCAGAGCCTGCTGCTGGCCCTGTGGTCACAAGAGATCTTTTGTTACCTGTCTTGGAAGAAGCGGCGAAACCCGAAGGCAATAAGCTTGAAAACAGATTCCAGGACAAAGATAACAGTGAAGATGTAATTGCAAATCTTTAGGGCTTCGTCAAGAACCTGGGAATGTGGACACAGGACTGGGGTTAGATGTTAGCTCTGCAGAGGGGCTTTGCTGCCTCCAAACCTGACTTTTATGTCATCACTTACCCATTACAGTTAAAAGTCTTCAAACACAGGCTCTTTCTGATGAAAAATGTCCCAGGGAAAAGTCCCAGGGATTCACAGAGTGCACTTGCTGCCTGGTGATAAAAATCCCAGGAGGGGCTGACACAGGCCCAAGGCACAATTCAGCCCTCTAGCAGCAGCACAGCCCCAGCTGGGATTGCTGGGGTGCGCAGAAAGAGCTGCTGCATTTGCTGGTCTCAGCAGCACAAGACTTCTTGTGCTTTTGCCAGACAGCTGAATTTCATCCCAACTTGTTCATTTGTTCAAGTGCTGTCCAAATGGCTCCTTGGTGCCAGCCTGCCATTACTCCTCACCTTGAGCTTTTGGCAAGGAGCGCAACAGAGGGATGACATGCCAGAAGAAGCAAGTGCCTTGCATTTTCCTCTGCCCCTCTTCCCTCTGCAGAAGTCAGTCTAGTCTTTAATCCAAGTGCATCCTGGCTGGGACAACTCTTGCACAGTCAGGCATTAAGCTACATCAGAAGTGATTTCATCCCCAAAAGCCTCACTTATGAAGGAACACTGTGGTAGCAGCATCCTTCATGGCCTCTTAAGTAACGTGTATTGAATTTCTCCCTGCTGGCAAAGATGATAATAACAATGTCCAGGGCAGTGTTAGGGAACAGAGGAGATGTGCCCACAGACCAAATCCAACATTTACTGATCCCTGAGTGGGAGAAATCATAGCAGAAGGAGTTTAAGTCATGCACTCTGCCTTTATGCTACAGTTTAGCTTTAAGCATCCATGGACAAAAATTACCGCATCTGACCAAGAAGCACAAGCCCAGCTGCTGAAGGAATCCGTGGCTCTGAGCAAGCTTTCCTGCCATACTACAAGGCACTTTCGGCTCTGCAGCAAATGAGCACATTTAGCTGGCAGAAGCAGATTTTTCCCAGCAACTTTTTACTCAAACCAGCTCTCTGCTGCACACTGCAGCATTCCCGCCTCTCCAGGAGCTGCAGCATCTCCATCTGCATTCTCATCCCCAGGGCATCCTGGTATATCCCAAAACCAACCCCTTTCAGCACCAAGAAATTACTGGTGCTGAAACTAGTTTGGATATAACTACTTTGGATATAACTATAACTAGTTTGTCTTTGGTACATTTAGTCCTCAAATATCTTCAGGATCCCAGCCATCCATCACCGAGACCAGAGGGATTTCCAGGCCCCGAATCAGCAGGACTCAAGCATGTGTACGACTCTCACCATGCTGTCATCCCAGCACAATCCAAGCTTGGACTTACTACCCAGACACTGCATACCAGAGGCCTAGATAAAAAATGTTATTTTTCTAAAGAAAATTAAAAACAAATGCCTGCCCAACATTTTTATAATAAAAGAGAAAATGTAGCTGCAAAGCGACTGCAGTAAGGCACATGCTCTAGAGTGACTCCAGCCCAGGCTCCTTCGCCAACAACCTTTTTCATCATTAAATGACTGAACCATGATATGAGCCTTCCAGGGTATTTAAAGGTGACCTGGACAGAAAAAATAAATTTGGCTTGTTCCCTTTCACTTTTGGCTTATGATAGACTGGAGAATATTTCTCCCCATTCCTGTCATTTGCATGTTTTAATTGTTTGTGGGGTTTTTTTAAGTATTCAAGTCCTGTCTAATTTTAAAGAATATTTACTCCTATTGTGTGTTATATTTATTCATTCTGAAAGTCACTAATAAAAGTAAGTACAAGTTATTTGGCAAAGGCAGCTATTTCCATTTCATTCTTATGTACAAAAGACTTGACATCTCAGGACAGGCTGTTTTTATTTTCATAGTATGACAAAGACCCAGGAACTTGAGCACACTAGCATATTAAAATGCATTTTAAAGACCGGCATGGAATCAAATTCCTGTGAAAACTAGGTCCTATGAGGCACTGGGGATTTAGAAGAAAATGCAAAAAAACCCGAATTTTCGAAATTATTCTTTTTTTTTCCCTTTTTCTCTCTTTTTTTTCTTTTTTTTGGGGGGGGGGGGAAAGGTGGAAGGAGAGGGTGGATGTGAAACCTAAATAAAATGGAAGATATCAATGATGATCTAATCTAATAAAGCAAGCAAACCCACTCCCAGCCTCACTTTCAAAGCAGTCAATTTGCACTTAACTAGAAGGGAAAAGTGCAATTTGATCCATGTACCAAAATCCCTGGATTGAGCTAGGAGCCAGTTGTAGGATGGCTACACTCCACTGGCAAAGGTGGACGTCTGACAGCAAACCTGGCCTTAACCCTGACCAACACCACATCCCAGCACAGCTCGGCATGTCCCACCTTGCTTGTCCCCCCCAAGCTGTTCCATTACCTTTGGCTGCTGGTAGTGCTCCATGGCCATGGTGATGACATTGAGGCCGATGACACCAGTGATGAACAGATCCAAGTAGTGGCTGGTGCACATCTGGTGAATCAGGAGGCGGAAACGGGAGTAATCCGAGTAGTAGGGCTTACACTGAGCTTCTGCAGCAGGGAGGAGAGTGAGAGGCAAATCAAGGGATTTCTCTGCATCTTTCTCAAGTCAACGCACCCTCACTCTCCAACTTCAGGGATAAATTCTAGACCAATCACAGCAACATGCTGTCTTTTTTATTTCCTTTTTTCCTTGCTGGCATGTTATCATTTTTAATACACAGCAGGGCTCACGTCATCTTACATCCATTGAATATCTTCAGTGGGACATGCTATATACTCAGCCTTGTGGCATCAGGGATGAGGTGAGCTGGGACTAGTGTGCTGCTAATAATAATTTTGTTCTGTAGAAGAATTTAAATTAAAACAACAATTTTTTTGTTTCTGCTGATCTTAAAAGTCCCAAGACCATCTGAAAACCCAGTTAACGGTCAGATGCTGGGGACAGATTTTACTAACAATTGCCTAAAAACAGAGGTCGTTGAGTTTGTGGTGATCATTGTAAGAGAAAGAGTGCAAACATATCATGTTCTTTGCAATAAACTGTAGAGACAACAGAATTCAACACTGGCTGTTAGAAAAATGGTCCATAGAAATACCAAGGAAAACTGATCAATGAGCCTTAGTGATCAGAAGATAACATTCCTCCATTTAGACAAGATTATCAACGTGCAGATTTCACTGTCCAACTCAGTCCCATGTTCGGCTGCCTCGGGGATGACACATGGACTTTAGACTCCAAACATTCCTAGAGATAAACTCATTTACTCACCTAATCTCTAATAAGGAAGTGCCAAGGCTGAGTATGTAATTCAGTACCATTTTCAGGAAGGCATTATAATGCAGATTGAAGTGGAAAGGGCTATCTTGAAGATGTCAGAGTATAATATTACCCTCATAATTAGATGATCAACTGGTTATGAAAATTATTGAGCTGTAAGAATTGCATGGTTGATATTTAGTGTTCCAGAGCAAATGTACAGTTTGACAAATTAGTCCAAGAAAAATGTTGGACAAGAATGATGCCAGGAAGCACAGGTTTGGGTTGCCCTAGGGGAAAATTAATTTTAGAAGTTTATATTTTGCCTGGAAATAGAGTTCACTTTGTCAATAGCCAATGACATGGCCATCAAATCCATAGATTTAATGGTTTCATGTGCTCCCTGCTTCATAGCAGGGTCCTGAAAGATCAGTTTTGTTGTTTTTTTTCCATAGAGACAGACCTTTCCCTTCCACCCCAGGGACCAAAGGGAAAAAAACACTCAGCAGTTTTATTCTGTAGAGTTTTGGAAGGCCCAAAAGTCTGTTTCAATGTCATGAAATGAAAGGCAGTATTAATATTCATTTTCTGATCTGCAGTAGGCCTTAGGTGATCTACACCTGAGTGCTAAAGCACAGTATTGATGAAAAGGTCTATAAAATTAATTTTCATGCTGAATCTATTGAGTGTTTATGAAAAAAAGCAGACTAGTAGTTGCTGACTCACTCATAAGACTTTGTCAGATATCTCAGAATCTGCATAAATCTCCATAAAGTCAAGATATCTTGATCACATTATGCTAAATTATGAGTAGCAAATTAACTAAAATGTTTGAATACAATTAGGTTAGGAATAGGACCTATTTTAATGAACCAACTTATCATCTCAGAAAGAAACACCATCAAAATTGGATCACTTACTTATTCGACATTTATGTATAATTCACATTCAAAAAGAAAAATGTCAATGTTTCTACCTTTTCCTACAATGGATTTACTTATGAATAATTACACTGGAATTCAATTTTTTTTTCACAGCTTTGACTGACAGGTAATTCCAAATCCTACAGAATAGCACCAATGCTGTTAGAACAGAGAGAGGATTTAGAGAGAGGTTGTAAATGTTCCCTGTGCAGGGCGCCTGCACCTGGATTAGCCAGTGCATGACCTTATAAGCAGGGTTGCTAATTTTTCAGATATCTGCAAAGGCTTTTTCTTTATGCACCCCTCCCTCCCGAAATCTCCTGTTCACCTTTCACAGCACCCAGGTTTCCACAGCCAAACCTCTCTGGATGCTGCTCTGAGAGATGCCCTTGCAGCCTTTGAAAATTCCCAATGATAAATGTTCCATCCTTCCCTGTTAGGTTTTTTAAGAGGGGATTTGGCAACCCATGCTTACAAATCATGTCACTACTCACTTCCCCGGTGTGCCCATGCCAGCCATGCATCTTGGTGCCATACAGATGCTCCCATGGGATGACCCCACACACAGGTTAACATGCTGCCTGACGGCTAGGGATAAATCCCCACTGTGTCTAGGTGGGCAGGGAACTTTCTGAACAGATAAACCACTTTTTACCATTGTGAAAATACTATTTCTTTTACTCGACCCTGCAGAGTTCTGCAGAAAATTTGGGGATAGATCCAGTATAATTCCCCCTGTGCAAAGCCCATGCCCCCTGTGACACAGTTCCATTTGTAATTATTGCAATAAAGAACTTAACAATACCAACATCTTGGGAAATACAGACATCTGTTAAACTCCGGGTGGTGAACTTCACAACTAACACAACATCACATTACTGTACTGTTACAATACACTGTGTCAAGAACAACAAGAGCTCTGGGTTAGTCTTGGTTATTACTGGATAGGTTAATGTGGCTTCCAGGCACATATGGTGTTAAAGAAAGGAGGAGAAGGGCAAACCAATAAAGAGGAATTGGCACAATGAGAAAAGATGAGGAAATACAGCAAATGCCCACTAGGAGTCATAAGGCTGGTAAACAGGGTGTAAATCAAGCTGCATCACCAGGGCTGGGGGCCAAGACAAAGGGAGAATTGGGTCAAATATGGAGATCATTACACAGGATAAACTTGGCTCAGACAGTGGATCCTGAGAAATCTCCTCCTAACCCACATAGGAAGGGGATATTGCAACCAGCTGGGAGGTGGTCTGAGCAAGTCCCACCTGCCCCTTCATCCTGGGTGACGGTGGTCCAAGGGGGACCAACTATGCTGGCATGGGGAGCAGTGCCTGGACCAGGGTGCACTTGGCTTTAGCTCATCATTCTATGGACCCTCAACTCAGGTTGTATCCCAAGCTTGAGTACTCAACTCTTGGCATCAAGCTGTAGGATTATAAATGATCCCTTTGACAAGGGCTGGGAACTCACCACTGTTCTTTCCTGTTTAGTTGGAAAGGAAATGACCATTGCTGTTGCAGGATAAATATTTCCCATTCCGAATCCCTGTCTAACTTTTCCCAGGCCAGAAGGCCTTGGGGTTCAGTGATTCCAGACTGGGTTTGGGGCACTAAACCCTGTACTGCATTTGTCTGATGGCTGTGGGATGTCACCTGTGAAACATTACCAGTGCCCAGCAGAGCAGCACTGGGACACCCCTGTTTTTGCTGGGCAGTGCCACTCCCAGCTCCCAGAGTCTCCCAGAGCTCAGCTGGTCTCTGCTAACACGGCAGGGAGTGGGACTGGGGCCACTTTCTTCCCATTAACTGCATTTTTGGGCGGGGGGAATAAAGCTGGGCATGCAGCTCCAAAATATCTCCGAGGAGCATCTGCCTCTGAATATAGCCCTGTCAAGAGAGAAATTGCCACTTTCCCTGAGGTGACTTTGAGCCAGAAGTGCGTGGGCACGGGAAATTGGAATTCACAAGAGTGGGACAATTCCATTACTGTCTCCTTCAGCTTCTTTCTTCTCCTATAATAAGGGAATTAACTTCTTTGCAAGTTTGAGTATCTGGAGGACAGCGGCAAACCGGTGAGCAATGAGCCCATGATGCAGCTGGATTTACAAATTGTATCAAGAATAGTATTAGGTTAAAAAGTAGTTTGCACTGAAGGAACTTGTTTTATTTAAACACAGAGTTTTTGGCTTTTATTGTACTGAATGGATTTATTAAAAAAAAAAATGAAATGGAAAATGATAAATTATTTTCACTGCAAAGATTCCAGTTGTATTAGAAGGTAGACTTGGAGAAAAAAAAAAAAGAAAATTATAAAATATCTCACTAAGCACCAGGCAGCAGCGCACACACACACACACAAAATTCCATCTTGTCTTCTTGTCTTCACAGAAAGAGAAAATAAGCCCTCTGAAAGTGCAGACATGTGGGCAAACTTTGGGTCACAACTCCAGATTCTTCACTGAACCACAGAAGTTCATCTACTGCACCCTGGGACTGATTTCCTAAATTCCCAACAGTCAGGTTCAGAAATAAAACCTTTCTATTTCCTCATGTTGGTGCCTGAAGAGCAGCATGGCACATTCACTACCACTGGATCCAAAGAAAAAGACAAGAAAAGGAAACAAAACACAGACCTGACAATTGTACACATTTTAAGGGCAAATGCTAAGAGACTTTCTGAGCCTGCACGGGATAATGGAGGGGTTTGGAATGAGTTCAGTGCCTTAAAAATAACATAAAATAAGACAGCCTTGATGCGACTCTGTAGGACCAGGAGAGGGGTCACAATCAAACAAAAAGAAGAAAAAAAAACCAGATCACCAAACCCAGTTAGAGTCCCTCCCTCACACTGCCCCCATTTCACAGGAGAGGCCAGGAAGCCCAGCAAGAGCAGCAAGAAAGACAGCAAAGAAATATAAATATCAGGAATGGCAATGGGAAGGAGATTCAGGATTTATTAAAGCATGTTGGGATAACTTCCAGAAAGGCCTTAGAAATACAAGTTAGAACCTCTATCTCCTTGAGTTATCTCTGCAGTGAAAGCCAATTTTTATTTAATCAAAGCTCCCTGCAATCTAAGAGAGATGGATGGAGCCCTGCTCCCATCTCAAGCAGTGGAAGCCTGTGCACAGGTTTAGAGTTTTAATAGTACAGTTTTCATAGTGTATTATTTTTGTTGAAAATTACAGCTATATTTGTTTCTATGTTGGTGCGTCTTTAAATATTCAAGCTACTATTCTTAAGTTACGAATCAAACAAAAAGCTTGCCAGGTCAAAGCTTCTCCTAAAAATAAAAAGAGCAAGGGACAGATTTGCAGCCCTGAGCATCATCCTAGAAGGGGGGCTGGGAAAGGGAGGTGTTAGCAAGCTGTGGGTCGAGAGAGACAGCTCAGACCCCATTAGTGTTGAGGCCAGCTGGTCCATCTCCACCAGGACCTGGAAAGGCTTTGAGGCATTACCTTTATTTCTTTTAATTTACAAGATGTTTCATGGATTGAGCAACTCTTAATCAACACACAGAATTTACACACTGGGCAGCGCAATGACTAAATCCCATGTCCACAGTGGGGGTTGGTGTGGGGTTGAGCTCCCTGTTGAAGCACTGAGGCTCTGCCCTATACTGAACTTTTCCCCACTGAAAAAAAATACTCCCTGGAGCACAGCGTTTGTGGAGCAATAAGCAAGGACTGAAGAAATAATGAAATATCCTCCCTATAACTTCCAAAAACACACACATACAAATTACTCAGATTCCTAAGCTGGTGGTTGGAAAGCTAAAGTTAACAGTAGAGGACCCATTTCACAGTCCAGTCATTATTCTCTTCAGAAAAAAAAAAGCTAGAAGAATCAAAAAAAAGGAGAAAAAAAAGGCATGAAAAGTCTGACAGTGTCTTAATGAAAACCAGAGGGAAAAAAACCAAACTGAATAACGTAAGATGACCGAGGAGTAAATTAAGGTTTTGTGAGTGTCAGTGCTGAGGCAGGTCTGCAGACCTGCAGCTCAGGATGAGATGCGTGTGCCATGAAGGAAGCAAACAAACTTTGCACCACACACATGGTTTAGTGGGATGCCTCAGCCACGGTGGCCAACCGTTAGTGACACAGCACTGCCATTCAGGGGGACGAGACGTGCCGGCTTCCCAGTACCTTGCACTGCACTGGCTGAGCTCTCCATTAATACATCATCCAGCATTAGATCTAAAAAAACGAAATGGCATTAATCACTCGGCAGGACATACGGCAAGACTACCCAGCCCCTTCAGAGGTTGTATGGCTCTCAGGCTCTTCATTGCCTCTACCAGGAGTGTTTCCTTGTGGGATCCTTGTGCCTTGTGGATGATGGGCTCAGGCACATGTGAAAAACGAAGGGCTCCTGTGCTTCTCCCACGGGAACAGGTGGAAGCCCAAGACATCCCCGAGAATCCCCTCAGTCGATGATGAGGAAGACACTGCTGAAGGACAATCTGGGACACTTCCTGCTGGGACAGCAATACCTCACAGTGACCACTCCTGCACCTGCCCACATCTCACACACTTCCCTGGTTTTCAGGTATCTGCCTGAATAAATGCATTGGAAGAGTGTACAACTAAAAACGACCGTGCCACCAGTCAGGTGTCAATGTCTGTCTGTATCTGACATCCCTAAACTGGTTTGGGCATCTGGGGTCACTCAGGAAGCCCAGCTGAAAGAAACCCCCATGCAGTTGCTGGCACAATTCCAGCCCTAGTCTTGGTTTCATCTGCAAGTTCCCACTGTGCAGAACAAAGTTAAACAATGACATCTGTTGCCTCCGAGGGTAAAGCTGGACATGGTCAATTAAAACCAATTTTGCTGAGCACAGATTGGGAAAACTGTTCTGAAGTGATTTGGAGGACTTCATACTTTGCTCTTTAAAGGTTTTTATGGCAATTGAATACTCAGCAATATTTGATTCTCAGTAAAATAGCTGTTTATTGCCTCTTTAATTAGGCATTTCATAGCACTGAATGAATAACTCTATCTCCAAGGATGGCTTGTGATTCCTTCCCACTGGGAAATTGCCCAGACTTACATCTTTTTTTTCATCTAGTTCTCTATCATTATAAATACAGTAATTAATAATAACTAAACATCTATTTTTCTTTTACAGAAATGTCTGCACTCCAAACCTGCAACTTTAAATAGCAATCATTCTAACCAGCCTTTTACATCCTTTTCTAACTCATCAGTCTGAAACTGTGCTTGGGAACGTGGACTAAGCAAAAGAGCTTTCTAGGCATTTTCTTGAGGGGAAAAAAACAAAAACAAACCGAACAAAAAACCTAGCAACAGAAAAACCTCTTTCCATCTGTATCCCACTTAACTAAGAACAGTCTAATGTATTCTTTAGTGCTCTTGAGGGAAGCCCCCTACTTTACACTGGCCAGCGAAGGAATCAGGCTCTCGGCATAAACCCAAGTTTGATGGCCAGGGGCTGGTGTGACAAATCCTAGTGGTTACAAAATCTGTAAAGCTCATGGGACTGAAAGATGTGACCAAAGGAAATGGTTGGGTAAATGCTGAACTGAGAGAGGCAGAGGCAGCACTGTGGTAACATGGTTCCATGATTAAGTCTGTAACAGCTATTAAACACCGCTTAAGCTATTAAAAAATAAAACAGATTCAATATCACCAGCTTTGGGAAAAAGCACCTGATCAGATGGCTTCCTAAACAGTCCTGAAATCTGTCAAAGATAGAGAAGTGAAAGGGGACAGGTAGAGAGCAGGAGGAGGACTGACCAGGGAGAGAAAGTGCAAGGCCATGGACAGGAAGGGCAATGGAGAAAGTTCAGTCAGAAGAGAGAACGTGCAAGAAGACGAGATCTCCAACCTGTGGCTTCTGACTAACTTATTTCTCACTTATTCAACTACATTAAAATGAAAAGAGACTAAGAGACAAATGTCAGATTGGAGACTTTTGGCAGAATGGGGTCTTTCCTTGTTTCACCTGTAGAGCATCCTCTAGGCAGGGCTGCACACTTGCACATCTAGTTGGGAGTTGGGTTCAATTTACACTGTTTTGTCTAGTTAGTTACTCTCCTTGTCTGGTTGAGTTTTTTTCTTCTAATCTGTATTTCTCAAGTAAATGCATTGATATGTTTCTCTATGGAGTTTTAAAGCATTACTAGAATGAGATGGCTCCATTATTTTGTTACATTCTTGAATAGCAGTGGTGCTACTGTGCTAATAAATAAACCTACTTGATAAATGGGACAGGTAACATCACTGTGGCATTACAAGACTGTAATAAACCAAATAGTGAATCCAGTTATCAGCAGTAGTGCTCATGACTGAGATTTATGATGCCATCCAGCACTACTGATCTTTGCAGTTGTCACTATTTGTGTAACACTGAGCTCTGCTATCCAAGAAGCTCCAGGCCTGATTATTACTATGTTTTAATTTAAATAACCCCCAATGGAAAGGTCATTGCAAATCATGCAGCCATTAAAAAGGCCTTCTTGTCTCCTTGTTCAGCCTAAAATGACACTATTTCCTTCATGCAAATTTTATAGCTGGACATGCTTTTGGGAGAAGAATTATCACCAGATGCGAGGCAAGGAAGGAGGGGATTGTGTGGAAGGTCAAGCAGGACTCAGAAAGATGTGGAAAGACTACCGACCAGCCATCTGTTTCTCCTTACTCCTTCTCTTTTTCTCCAGCCGGCGGAGCCTCTTCTCCTCCCGCCTCTTGGCTTCTTCCTCCTCCTGGTGCTGCCGACACTTGTGGAAATTCTCCACCACCACCCCCACAAACATGTTGAGGACGAAGAAGGCCACAATCAGCAAGAACGAAATGAAGTAGAGGAGCATCCATGGATTGTAGTTCATGACTGGCTGCAAAGTGGAAGAAGGCAAATTTCAACTGAACCTCAAAAAGAAGAATGCGAACAAATTGATACAGCTGTGCCATCCACAGAATTCATAGCCCTTTCAGGCAGCTCAGGCTGCTCTGCTCTTCCTGAAAAATTGAGCTTTCTGAGACATTTTAACTGAATACTCCTAAAATGTGTGTTGAGGACAGAAGCACCACCTCTCTTCTGCAAAAAGGACAGCAGCATCCTTTGCAGCTACTGCAAGTGCCTCACTTACAAACCTCTACTTACAAAAAGCACTTCTTTTCTCCTGAAATAACCAAGCTGCTTAAAAAGTCAAACCATCCTTTGATAGGTGCACTTCTAACAAGAGTTACACCAGTCATGTTGCAAAATCTGTAGGGAAAGTGTTGAGTACAAATACAGACTTTAACTGAACTCATTACATCCACAACTTCAATTAAACACCACCCTGGATCCTAACCCCATTTGACTGTGGAAGCCCACAGTACTTTGCAAAACAAGAGCTCAAGTGTGTGACCTTTGACAAGTAATTTGTTACAGTTCTACTGCAGCCTGTACCTGCTGGTCGACTCCCACAGCATCCAAGCCATCGTACATGATATCCACCCACCCGTCCTTGGAGGCCAGGACAAAGAGAGACATCAGGGCCTAGAAGTGCATGGAAAAAAAGTTAGGCACAGTTGCATTAAATCACTTCTACTTGTAACGTCTTACTCCTCTTTGCCCTTTCCTGCCTGAGGAATGTCATATACTTGTCTGATAATGGGACACTTTGATGACCAAGATTTCTCTTGGCAGCAAAACCTATCAATGCCAATGCCTGGTTCAGCAATGAGCAGTAATTCAGAAACCACAGTGCTGAAGACAAAAGCCATTTCATTTCCACCCTCTGGGTCTCTACTGCTCCCAACTAATTAGTTCTTACCACACTGCTAAAAAAGGCTGTGTGCAGAGATGGCTGAAAATGTCCGGCTCTGTTAGACAAACCCTTCTGCAAGATATATTTGGTTTGTTATGTAGCAGTGAAGCAATTAAGTGCTCCGTGAAGCCACATGTGCTTGTTCTGTTCTGAAAAGAAGAGTATGCCTGCTTGGAAACACTGCCTTTGGGATTTACAGAGACAAAATGCTGTGTATGTGAACTAAATATTTACTGTGGCTGGCAGTGCCCTGTAAGAAAATCCCATGAGATAATAAGCCACAGGTTTTAAGTCAAGGAGGTGAAGGAGCAAAGAAGCAGATTACCATTGTTTTAATACCTGGCCGAGATTATCAAAATTATACTTGTGCCGGACCCATTTGTAGCTTGCTTCTGTACAATCCGATTTATTTGTGATGTTTCTGGTGTCCTCCCCCTGGCAGACGAAAAACTTGCCTTTGAAAAGCTGCAAAACATGCAAAGAAGAGAGGAAGTGTCCACAGGATTTCTATGCAGGTGATGGGCATTTCTCCGGGGTTTTCTGCACAGCCCACGCCAACAGAGCTGTTGAGGTAACTGACCTCATTCATGCAGTTTATTAAGAGTGAGCAACCTGTATAATATGTACCTAATGAGCAAATGCATGATTTCACATCGTTTAGGACATCCACCTCACACATTAAGCTGTCTGGTTCAGTGATCTGAGACTTGCCTAAAGATCTTTACTCGTGAGTTGTCAGCTCAAGAGTAGCCCCAACCAATAGCCCAGACCAGATAACGGCTTCTTACCACACGTGGAACAACTCTGGTGACTCTCAGCCCAGTTAACAACAAATGAAGTGTAACGGGAGCCCTCTGTCAGTAGAGAAAAGGTGGCAGTGAAGGGGCCCAGTGATGGACAAATCTCTGCTCATAGACTTCACAAGGGGAGACGAGCCCCTGGGGGTGACGTTCATGTTGAATCAAGACTGCTGTCAGTCCTGCTCTGCTCTCTGATCCTGGGTGCTGTGCCCCAGGTGTCATAAAGTTCTATAGTCTACAGGTCACTGAAAATATTCCCTGTGCACAGCTTAAGCAGCCAAGCCCAGCTGGTGCTGGGTACCTGATCCTGAGGTTATTTTCTTTGGTTTAAGCCTGGGGAGATACAATTCCTGGAGAGTCAGCTCCTGATTTATATCTGCATGAGGAACAGGAGCCTCCACGTGCTTAATTCTAGACCTGGTGCTTCCCACGCATGGAACAGAAAGTGGCAGGGGATGATTACTGCTTCAGAGAGGGTGATTGATGCTAGCAGGATGGATGGTATCAAAGCCCAGGAGACAGCCAACAAATCTACTTTTATTTGCTCACAGAAGCTATTGACATTACTGTTGGCAAGGGGGAAAATGGCAACCTGCTCTCTAGGCTCCTTAAAACACTACCTGCGTATACCGAGAAGAGACACCGATGGGGTTTGATCTGTTGTTTGAGACAAATAACAGTAGAAATAATAGTGAACAAGATAAACCCACACATTACTCCACGGGTTTCCTTCAGAAATCAACAGCATGAAGATGGTCTCTAAGCATGCAAAATTAATCACTGCACAACGCAATCATAGAATTTTTGGATGCAAGAAGTATTCCCTGATCTTTCCATGGAGAAACACGATCTGTGGTAAGGCAGACTGGGGAGATACAGTCTTCACAGAGAAAAGTTTTAATTAAGCAGGAAGGTAAATAACTGGTTTTAGTATATTGTCTGTAAATATAACTTCTCCAGGAGCTGGACTGTAATGCCACTCAGGTGGGAGCAGTAACAGTGCTCCTGACAGGGTTTGGAAATACAAAGCCCAATTTGCAAAACACTGATCCCTGTCAGTACGTCACAGTTTGGCACTTCTGAAGGAAAAGACCCAGTGTTTCCTACTGGACTTGCTTTATCCACCTATTTCTTGTATCTTGTTAATGACAATTCACACATGGGCAGCTCTACAACCAAAACAGCTTTGCAAAGAGGACACGCTGTTAGAAACTTCAATGTCTGGATTTTAATAGCATTAAAAACCTCTAGTTTGATCCCCAGCTTATATTTAAATGGAAAAACTAACTGTAATTTTGAGAGAACATCTTTTTATAGAAAATAGCTCTGGCCTCATCTTACACCTAATTAGACATAAATATTAATTGAGAGTTTTGCATCCTGAATACAGGATCAGTCTTGCTTGTATCTATCACTGAATCACATCAATAGTCATGACAATTTAAAGTAAAGCCGCAAGTCACCAGGGAAAGCATTGCAATTAGCAGGGATGAAATTCAAAAAGCATACTGCAAGTTTTGTTGTCTAGCATAAATTTTCTCTTGTCTGAGTGTTAGATTGTTTTATGGAATATACTTAGTTTTATGAATCTGTTTAATATAATGGATGGGTGCTGTTATGCTGTAATGCTAAACCAATCTAGCTGCTGAGGTGGTTATGGATGGCATGATTTTCTTCCCTGTTTATTTTCAATGCTGTATTTATTACTTAAGCAGTATGTTAGTGTAAAATATTATTTAGGACACCTTTCCAAAACAAAGCCAAATAGAGTTGCTTTCCACAAGATGGCTGTGACAGATCAGATAAACTTCAGCAAGAATTAAGTGTTATGTCAGAATATTTATATGAAGCAATGTCTTCTTCCCAGGTAATGAGAAACCAATTGCATTGGAAACTGTCACTTTTCCCTTGGGTTCCTGCACTCCTGGGACTGAGGACAGAGAGCAGAGCAGGCAGGAAACAGACCCAGAAATCTTTTCTTCTACAAGCTTTCAGTTACACAGACTGACAGAATCTGAATGAATCTCCAGTTCAAGGGATGTCTGGAGTTTACAAGGCAATGACTTCAGCTTCAAGTTTCTATTTCCCCATCAGTTTGTAACTAGAAAAACAGAGGGGAGATCACAGAATCACAGAATGGGTTGGATTGAAAGGAACCTTTATAGGTCACCTAGTTTAACACCCTGCAGTGAGCACAGACACCCCAACCATGCAGACATCAGTTTGAGTTCAGAAAGGCTTACACTGTGCCATGTGTACAGATACGCTGACTTGGGGCAATCTGGTGCTTGTTACACTTTCAGGTAAAGTGCTGAGGCTTACAGAGGACTCACCTGAACTCCCAAGATCCCGAAGATTATGAAAAAGGCACAGCAGATGACCACAATGTTCCCAATGGGTTTCAAGGATGACATGAGAGTCTCCACCACCAGCTTCAGTCCTTGGGCTCGACTAATGACTCTATAGGGGCAAGTAATTACAAAAGCTGTTAGTCCTGTTCCTGCCCAGTTTTGCCTTCTATCAAGATAGAAGATATGAAGAATATAGCATTAGAAAAATTTTTAGAATGACAAGTTACTCAAAGATCATGACGGAAACAGCACTTCTGGAAGACTGACCAGTAGAGTTATGGAGGTCTTGGAGGGAAGGGTCTCTGCCTAATACCTGCAGCTTTGCATAAACAAAGAGGAGGAGGAGAAAACATAGGAGGAGCCAAGCCAGAAAATTCAGCTGTTTTGCTTGGGCCATGCACAGACACAGACTTTCATGCCTGTAGCCTGTCTAGGACTACAAGGAGACGGCCTCCCACTGTCCCTTCCTATACAGATTAAGGCAAGACACCTGCTTTCCCTGTCTCAGTCCATGAAATGGAGCTACCACTCTTACACATCTGCCTGCACGTCTCCAGCAATTACAGAATCACAGAATGGTTTGGGTTGGAAGGGACCTTTAAAGGTCATCTATTCTAACCCCCTGCAATGAGCAGAGACACCTCCTACTAGATCAAGTTGCTCAGTAGGCCTTGTCATTTCAAAGGATGGGGCATCTGTCACCTCTCTGGGCAACCTGTGTCAGTGTTTTCACCACTCTCATCTTAAAAAATAATCTGTTATGTCCTTATAGTGCTGCTGTGTACAGAGATCTGAGCTACCCCTCAGACCATCACAATTTCTGCTATATACCCACTGTACAGCCTCAGCTCTAAAACAGTGCTGTTCTCCAGGTGAAACTTCACTGGCAGAACCAGAAGCATCTAACCTAATTTCTGTAGCTCCTCTCTGTCTGGTATCACACAGAATTTCAAAACAGAAGATTACATCATATCAGAAAGTTGAAGAATAATGTGGACTTCATGACTGAAAAAATAAAAAAGAAAAAAAAAAAGTAGAAACTGTACTATACTTTCAAGGTTAATGCTGCAAAGAAAGGACAAGTCTTGTGTATTTTAGAGAAGCCATCTCACCATGCTGGGAAAGGTGAACAAGATATTCAGTCTCACCAACCTGAAGGTGGGGAGCAAGAAAGGCATTTGAAGAGGTTACATGCCTCCCTCCTCTTGATGCCAACTGGAATTAAGCATTTCACTAGCTCTGTAAATCAGTTTGTACTGATGCCATAGAAACTGCTTTCACGAGTCAGAAGCAGTTAAATGCTGTGAAAGTCAGAGGGGGGAAGTGCCTGTGTGTTTCTGGGTGCTGCTGGTGACTCCTTTGAACACTTGACTCTCATATGTGCCCCAAACCTCCTCAGGTTCTAGTTTCTGCCCGAGTCTCTCTTTTGCCACGGGAGTCCTCTCACCACCTCTCCCATTTCTCCCCAAGTCTGGCTCCACCACCTGAAGCACTGTTGGAGTTTTGCTGCCTGGACAGGGTCCAAATTCTCCTCTACTCCTTCTCCAAGGCATGGTGCTCACAGCAGAGATCCCCATGGACACATTCACACTGATCATGCATGGCCTCATCTGGGACCACAGACAATCTGCACCATCCCTCTGCTGCCCCAGGGCCTGCAAGTTGAGTGACCTGTAGTCCTCAATGCATGGCCACCAGCTCTTACCAAAACTGCTGGGTTTAAACCATATCCTGAGAAGCTAAACCTTATTTCCTTTTTTTTTTAATCAGTTAAATATTTACTCAAAATGTCAAGGGTAACTCATCAGTTATCACTTTTAGAAAGAAACAGATGGTGGTATTTTTATCTGCTCTCTTACCAGTGAAACACAAAGAGCAGATGCTGCCATTTCTCACACTGGGCATCTCTGCCAGGTGGGTGCTGTGGTTCCCTGTTTCAGACATCTCAGTTTTCCTGACACTCGGGTCTGGATATTTTAGCGAAGGAGCTGAAGGGTGAGATGGCTGAAGGAGCAGAAGGCTGCACACCCCATAAGCAGTGTGGGGACTGGTCAATGTGGGCTGCCAAAGCTGTCCACAGCCTGGAGACCTTGCTGTTGCTGCCATGGGGCTGAGAGCTGTGCCCAGCCCAGCAAACAGGGGCTGAAAAGCATCTCAGGGTGCCCAACTCAATGAGCCAGATAATGCAGCCTATTAGGCCATGTCTGAGTGCACAAAGCAAGCCTTGGGCCAGACAGGCTGAGGCTGAACATCTCTTCCAGCTCCTCAGATGCATTAAAGACCTCCATACCCCTCACATTCCTCACACAGTCCTGGATGAAACACACCACCTGCCAAACTACCGGCATAGGAAACTGAGGCATAGGAGGAGGGCAAGCCATGTTCTCAGAGGTAGGAAGGCAACTCAATTCCAATTATTTCAATGTGAATTAGGTCCTTTGGTGCCTTTAGGGATCCTGACTTTAGGGATCATGGATTTCTGTCCACTGTCATGCAGGATGGAACCAAAGTCAAGTCTTCTGAACTGAAGGTCTATGGTCTGAACTACTGGAGCATCCTTAAGATTTGGGGAACAAGAAAGGGATTTAGTCTCCAGAGTTTAAAGTTGATCATTTTCTCCAACAGTTATTACAATATGTTGTTCTAGAAATAATAAAGTGATTTCCCCTGTGTGGTACTATACCATATCCTGAGAGGGAAAATGGGAGTTTACTTGTCTGATTTTGCAAAATCATGTACATGTTGAGGAAAAAAGGGCTGATAAACAGCAGCATTTGGCTGCTTTAAGCATTTTGATCAAATTAGAATGCATTAGGGTAAAAGCTGCCACCAGTTTAGCTCTATGTCAGTGCTGTTTCCAGCACTACAGATAGAAAAGACTTTGAAAGATTTTCAAAAATAATAGTTCTTACTAATGGAAACCTTCAGACCTTGGAGCTGCCTCAGACTAAAGGCGTGATCCAACGCTCAGGCAAAGTCCGTGTGAAGATTCCTGATATTCTCCTAAGAGTCTGACAATCCTCAAAGAGGTGTCAATGAAATTCTCAGCTTTTCCAGATTATTAGTACCACCTACAATATGTCAACATACAGCATCCCCACACCTCATCAGCATTGCCAAGGCTTTGCTGCTATCAGGCAGCTTGTAAAATTTTATTATCTGATCCACACCCCTGCAATTTATGCCTGAAGGATGCTGCCTATTTGGAGCCCTGCAGTTGTGCAAGAAAAGGAGACCTGACAAGGTTCTTCCATTCAGCACAATTCCAGGCTACATTATGCATATGACAAACAGGGAAATTGAAATGAGACATTCTTTCTTCTTTATTTTGATGTGAAGAAATGTTAATCTCTCTAATTCCCCCTGGTTCTTCTGGTCTGAAGATTCTCAACGCTATTGAACCCCTGGTGTAAGATGCTCCAAACACACTGCCAACATCATCCCTCTTGGATCCATTACCAACATTAAGCCTTCCGATGAGAACTCTCAGAAGAAGTAGCAGCACTTAGATGAAGCAAGAGATCAACATTAATGAAGAATTTCCTCCACAGATTAAAAGAAAATTAGCAAAGGTGATAATATGATAGAAGAGAGTTATGAAATGACTATTAGACCACAATAGTATAGAAGTGAATAATTTATCTGTGTGCTTAAGAAGTCAAAGCCTGGGCTCTGTACAGAGTAAAACGGCCCAGAAGTCCACCCACATTAAATCTGAATACATTTTCAATTTTGATTTCTCTTGTATCTTAAGCTATAACACTTGATCCCAACAACAGCAGATTGAACGCATTAGGAAAGAATGTTACTGTATAAGCAATGCCTTTACTGGCTGAAACGTCCGAGGGTCATGGAAACATCTTTAAATGTCATTCCACTGTGAATTTATTTTTTGAATTCTGATCATAAAGCTGGGCTTGAATCTTCATGGATTTGGTTTGGAGGCTGATAATCAAACATGCAATCAAAACCCTGTGATTTGCATAAAGGTTTTTTTAATGCCTAGGCAGAAGGCAGAAGCTTGTGGGGTTTTGTGTGCTGCATAAAGCAAGGGGGTGTGAAAATCAGAGACAGAATGAGGGAGATCTGTTGCAAGAATCCCCCTTCCAGGCCATCCAGTGGGAAAACCAACTTAGAGATAACAAGGGTTGTCTCTGCCTCGAGCTGAGTGTGACACACAGAGCTGTGGCTTGGCTTCTCACTGAGGGTGTCCTCCTGCACCCCTGTCCTGGAGTGTCCCCAGAAAGGGAGGATAGAAGGAACCAAGTTTGCTCCTCTGTGGTGTGAGTGCTTTAGTCTCTGCCTTGTGCCTTCCTGAAGAAGAAAAACTGGCTCAGCCTCCACAAGAGATTTCACCCAGACATGATAACTGAAGCCATGGTGTGCAAAGACCTCAGGTCACCTGTCCCAGCTGTCACCCCATGTTGATGCAGTTACACATCCCAGACTGCAGTGAGGATGTGATCCCTGAGCCATACGTCGAGCCCATGGCAAAGGCAGCATGGGCAGCTGTGGCAGAGGCTGCTCAGGGCAGCCCAGATGTGTGACACTGAGGCAGATGGGTTTACACAGACAGAGATTTATGACTTACTGAAAAGCCCCCAGTTTGATGGCTGCTTTTTCATTTTCTACAAATCTAATAATGGAAGAACAGAACTGATTCTGAACATATTTAGGGAACAGACTTGTTGCTGTCTTTTTTTATGTTTCCTTTGAAGTAGAAAGCAACATGTTGGCTGAAAACATGCACTTACTCTCTCTCGAAAACAAATCAAATACCAACAGAAATGCAATAGCAACAGAAGAACCTAATCCCACACATGCTACATATGGTAGGTCTTCCTTCAGCTTGAAGTTAGTGAGTGGCTTATTCCCCATAACTGCAGATTATTCATGCACATAGGTGACTACAGAGGAAGGCTCCAGTTAAGACCAAAGTCCTGGCCAGACAGCCCTACAGACCTACAAAGAAAAATACAGTGCTTTGACCAGGTCAGACAGGTTACTTCAGCAGAGATCAGCACAACCAAATGTCTCTCTTTAAATCTGATTTAACCATGGAACATCAAAAGAGAAACTTGCATTCCATAGTTCACAGAAGAGAAATCAATCCTTCTTTTACCCTGAACCATCTAGGTTATTTAACAGGTCTTCTTAACATGGATCAAAAATCAGCAGAAACAAAGGAGCAGAGCAAATCTACTCAACCAACAACAGGGCAGAAACTACCCCAGAAACTGCAGGAGATACCAGGGGACACACAAAGAGAGAGGAGCCTGAATTGGAGTCACATAGTCTACTTACATGGTGAGGGAGCTGAACTACCCCAATGGTACCAGCTGTCCAGATAAAAATGATTAAAAGCAGCTCACATCCTAAAACTCACCAGGCACAACACACACGTACAGACCAATTGAACACAATGTCCTTAATATCTATTGAGAATATTTGAAAGATATAGGCATGGGCATTGTTATTTAGACTAATTATTCACACATGGGTAGTAAAACAACATCTTCTATCAGAAGCAGGGTCCTATTTTTCTGTTCTGAAAGAGAAAAATTCTGACTCAAAGCAAATCTTTTTATGGAGGAAGCAGCAGTGAGATATGACAGGCACACAAAGATGCTTTGAGCAGGAAGGTTTATTAGCTGCTGCATAACAGGAGCAGCAACAATGGTATTAAAGAGGAACTGCATTTGGCATGAACAGAAACCCTCATGCCTTGGGGTACAGGTCACAAACAGATGCCTGTTTCGAAGAGCTTGGTCCTTGGGAAGGTTCTTATCAGAGTGGAGCCTGTCCCCAGAACATGGGATACAGCCTGCTGGCAGAGTTGGGGGCCAAGTTAGTAGAAGAATTGTTTTCATCTTGTCCGGGTCATTTTCAAAGTAAACATTTCTCTAAAATTAATGCAGAGCTGAGGAAAAAAAAATCTTCTTTGCATTCTATATTAAGCAACAGTTGAGTCTCGGCTTCCTTAAAAATGATCTACCTCCTGCTACTAATTTCCTTCTTTGTTATGAAAGCCACTGACTGCTTGAAGGAAAGGGGGAGAAGAAGCTGTTAAGCTGCACTTTACACAGAGCAAATGAGAACACAAATAGCAGGGGATGTGTGTTTTAATGAGCAAAAGAGGCATTGATCAGTTCTATATTGCACTTGGGGCTGGTCCCAAAACACAGCAAGGGCCCAGCGCTCTCGCAGTTCAGCAGGGCCTGTGGACTGTCATTGTCTATGGAGCTGCAGGAGGCTGGGATGACACCAGTGACAGATGCTGTGCCCTTGTCTCATCTGCCCCTTCCCTTGCTCAGCCCTACCTTTGACACAAACATCCTACATCCCTTAGATCTTCCCCTGCCTCTACTTACCTCAAGGGCCGCAGTGTCCTCAGCAGCCTCAGAACCCGCAGCATCCCCAGGATTTTCGTGCCACTGTCTGACACCATCGAGACCAGGATGTCGATGACAGAGATGAGCACCAGCACCCCATCCAGCACATTCCAGCTGCTTTTCAAGTAGGCTTTCTCCCCAAAACACAAGCCTAGTGCCACCACCTGCACAGACACCAAGGTACAACAAATTATGACTGTAGCATCCAACGTGTTTGTTGCAGTTAGCAACCTGCTGAGAATGCATTATTTACAGACACCAGTCTGAGTCTATTTGCTTCCCAGTACAGAAGCCTAATTAGGCAAACCAGCAAAGTGTTGAAAGAGTTATGAAAATACCGCTGCAGAAACATCCTAGGTTGTCCCTTACAGCTGATGTACTTTTAATGCAGATAAACCTACCTGCACAAAACTGTTCCTAACATTTTTAGCTCTGGCATAAAGAAAAAAAAAATATCATATTTTATTCCTATAGACTGCAGGAGAGAAGGTGAAGAGTGGTTGACCCAAGCAATCATGTACAAGCTTTGCAAATAAAGAAACTAGAAAAACTTTCCAAAGAAAGAGCAATTGTTCAGTGAGATGATTATGAATTAATTACACAAGTGAGATTTACAGCCATGGGTTTCTGAGCCTACTGCCTCAAATCCAGCAAAGGGTTTCAATGTGCTTAAGTCTCTCTGTCCTCAGGAAAGCACACAGCAGCTTAGGCTGTTGAGGACAACTGGTGTTGAAGACAATGGGACTTATATGCATGGTTGAAGTTAAGCATGTGCTCAAGAGCTTTGCTGAATAGGGCAGGATTGCTGAATGCAAGGATCCTATTGCTCCTATAATGGTGTAAATCAAGAGCAACCTCAGTGAAATTGTCCTGATGTAAAATATGCTCAGAATAAGGCATGTTGTGGCATGATGTGGGCATCCCAGTATGATTCAGAAGAGGAAAATACACACCGCACTCACAGCTGGTAGACCTAAGGGTTTTGTGAGTCCACCATAATAAAAAACAACTAATACAATACATGCACACTTATCCTCCACCTGCATTTACCTTAACTGTCATCTCAGTCAGGAATATAACTGTAAAGATGTAGTTGGAGAGTGTTAGGAAAATCCGTTCCTATGAAAAAGAAAATGAGAGACAATGTTTTATAGCCTGCTCTGTGCAGCTGTGCATCCCCCCATGCATATTTGGGTGGTTGAAAACTGTTCTCCCAATTCTGTGCTGAAACAAGCCTTGAACTGTTTGCTTGCAAAGGGGAGAAAATCCAAATATTTAAATAACACTGTGTGGTTCAGCCCTGCCAGTTCCAGGCCCTGTGTCAGCACCATGGACAGGGACAGCTGCCAGCACTTTACCTCCCCAAACCCTCCCATTTGCCTCCAAATCCTCCCTAATTCTCCCCAAATCACTCTCCCCCCGCCCCCAGCAGAAACAGGGAGATGTGCCCTCCCTGAAACGTGCTTGACAAATCTCTACCTGCCTCTCACCTGCAGACATCACTGCATCATGTAAATATCACTGAGCTCCCAACTGTCCCAGAAATTAAGTCAATATTAGAGTGACAGAGCTGTGAGGCAGCAGCACCCGTGGGATGCTGAAGTGCAGCTGGCATGAGTTGTACAGCTCCAGCAAAGCCAGCAAAGCTCTAGGGCTTTACGTCAGCTGAGACCTGTCCCCAAATGGTCGATTCTGTTGCCCAAAGCTACGGTCTACACCTGGCATGAGGCCCAACAGCCTCATTTCCCAGTCCCTTGCACTATCCACCAGACCGTGCCCTCCTCAATGCCACCCTCAGCAAGAGCAGATAGTGATTACAGATGAGCCCATGGAATGGTTCCCTATCTATAGGTAGCAGAAACCTTTCTTTTTAATGATGATTATTAAATAAATTACACTTTTCCCTATTCCCTAGACAGTTTATGATCCCCTGCACTGAGAAATGGACAGCAGAAGGCAGAGGCTGGAGGAACAATGATGCGTGTGCACGTATGTATGAGCACATAAAATTGGCCCCAGTCCTGCTTTTAACAATTTTGGATTTATTTCTGCCTCTCCCTACAGAGCACCATAAGAGATCTGGATCTCTCACTCAAAATGAGATGCAATTTAAACAAGACAAAACACCTTGGCAACTCTCTCATTTCATGATTTACTGGAAGTGACTCAGGAACAACAAAGTAGCTTGTTTTCATACAGGGTCCATAATTAATTAGGCCCTAGACCTGTACTTTGATTGCATGAGCTGTGATAGGAAACATCTCTGTTGTTAGCTGACTGACACACAAAAGGCTGCTGTAGAGGGGCAGGCACTGGGCAGGAGGGAGAGGATAGGGACCTGCTTGTGCAACTGGAGATAAAATACCAATAGCATGGAGGTGAGATTGAGGATATTGCATTCCC
>VZUA01047486.1:48179-68551 GCA_013401035.1 Horornis vulcanius
TGGCTATTTTGAAGGATAATCTCCCTGGTCCATGTCATGCACTGTGCAGTGGGGAGTGCATGCTGGCTCGCAACAGCAGCCCCTGTTCTGATAAACCAGCAGAAACTGGGACAGGGACAGAGAACTCACTTGAAGCAGTTAGAAAATCCACAGCTCAGGGAAGAAAAGAACAATTATTTTAAACAATTATTTAACTCAACCTAAACTAACTCTCTCGGTTTCCAGATGAGAGGTCCATCTGCACAGGCAGGGCCCATGCACTCCTCCTGGACCCCCTGCCCCTCTGGTCAGCATTCCCCTTCTCCTCTGCAACTCCCAGGCCATGGTCCAGCTCCCTTGTTATAACCTAATGGTGATGAACCTCACACCAGTCCCTGTCTCCTTTCCTCTTAGTACTCTCCCAATGCCAGGGGACACCACTGCTCCTCCTCTCCTATAGGAAATACTGGGTTTGTGTGCTGCAGCTCTGCTGTGGACTCCTCCAGCTTACACGTGTCACCACTTCCCTTCTCTGTGTAGCTGCAGCTTCTTTCAGAGCCAGTCTTGAAGAGTGGTAACTCTCAGAAGACATAGCAAGGGGCTCAAAGGAAGCATTTAGGATTTTAAGGGAGTTCTCAGGGTGCCCCACTTGGGGATAAGCAGGATGATCTCCTGCTACATCAGCTGGCAGGGAGCCCTGCTCTCTTGTAGCTGTGAGTTGGTGCATGACTGCATGGGAACTGAAAAAAGAAATGGATTTAGGGAAAGGACTGCTGGGCAAACTGTTACAGTAAGGACTACTAGGAAATGCTTAAAATAGGCAGAGAGCAGCCTCAACTCCAGTTTTAAAGTCTTACATTGAAAATCCACAAAAATGAACAGCCTGACACGCCTACATCACCAAAACAGGATTCTATATGATTTTTATATGAGCAGTCTTGGGCGATAAATCAGCAAGAGCCCAGCACATCTCAGCCCCTATCTACACTAAAATAAAAGAGCAATAGAATGATTCTGCCCCTCTGATTGCTGAATGCTGATGCTGTGAGGGTCTAGTTTGAGGAATTCTTACATAGAGTATTAGAACAAAGATGTTCCAAGAACTGGCATTGCAGTCCCTGCATCAATTCAGTTTTTCTGGTGTCACAACAAAGCTGATACACAAAGGGGAGAGAAGTGTATGAAATGAACAGTTTCCCCATTCCATTCACACCACACATACTTGCCTGTGGGGAACAGATGGAAGAAGTGAACATTGTGTTGAGAGAGGAAAAGTGTTTGAAGGTTACTCAGGGAAGGAAACTGAGACAGATGTCATGCTATGTCATGTGTTAAAACCTTGACTGTGCTTCCAGAATTGAGATACTGTATATATTGCAGGCCGTGATCTGCACCTTTGTGCTTTGAAAGGAGACTGGGTAGGGGCCAGGAGAGTTGCTGCACCTAATTCAAAGGACACTCAGGGGGTGTTGGCATCTTCTCATTTTAAAAAGAGAAAGAAAACAAGACTGAGTGCACAGCCATGGGGTCCAAGCCACAGGTGCTTGCTCCACGAGGAGCACGGGAAATCCTCAGAAACTCACAGCGCTGTGAGGCTCAATTTTGGGTCGTTCCATGGCAATGGTAATGCAGTTCAGGAAAATGATCACCAAGACGACATGATCAAACATCTTGTGAGTGATGATTTTATTGCACATCAGACGGAATCTGTCGAGAGAGGGAAAAAAAAGAGTAGACATAGACTAGCTATTAATGCTCATCTGGCTGGGGAGATACACAGCAGCTCAACACACAGCAGGGGAATTGAGCACTCTGCTTGCAAAGCAGATGAGCTCCAATCTCCCAATCCCCTCCCTGGCAGAGCTGCACACTGAGGGCAGATTGGGATATGAACAGAAAGGGATCTGAGCTACAGACCTGAGCCACAAATTTCAAGCCCTGGGAATGTTCATAGAGAGCTTTGGTCACTTGGTACGGGGCAGATGATTCCATGACTCAGACACACGGCCAGTTTTGGATCTGCCCCCCTACCTGGTTCCTGGTGCTCAGGTTTAGCTTAAATAAAGGAAGAAATATTCCCAGTGAGCCCATAAGGGTTGAGCACACACAGAACAAAGGGACAGAAGCTATTTATTGTGACAGATGGCTGTACACTGACTCAGGATTTATAATACCGTATTACATTTCCCAAAGTCTGTTTCTGAAAATCTCTCTAATCTTTGTATGAATGAACCTGAACACTGTCCAGGGCCCTCAGCTACAACATGGGAAACCCTTGGGTGCGTGTCCAGAGGAATGTGTTGAACAGCACGGAGCTCAGCTCCACATGGCCAGGCTTTGGGAAGGGCAGAGCCGGGGGCCTTCAAGAAAGGAGAGGGTGTTCTCTAAGAGAAAGGGAAGGGAGAGGACAGAGAAGTTCAGTTGAGAGGCAGGCTGAGGAGGTCAGGGAGGCCTTTGCTGTGCTGTAAGTGTGTGGTGGGGCAAATTTAGATTTTTCTTCTTGATGCTGCATCTCTCCCCACTGCTCCAGGCTCATCACACTCCACCAAGTGAAAAACTTGCAGAGCACTGGCATCATTCCCAAAGGAAATGAGGAACCTGACAAAGATGCAGCCATGCCCTGGGCTATGGGTCTTGATTGGACACTCCTGTGCTCTCTGCAGCCAGCAACTGTTTACTATTCAACCCTGATGTCATGCTGGGGCAGGGGAAGTGCTGGGAGTTTCGTGGACTGACATACAGAGACCCATCTGGGATAAACAGGCCAATGTGCCATTGTAATGTGGGCATGCATCATTACCATCCATCCTACCACACCACCAGTGCCTGAGTGCCCTGCCTTACCTGGAGTGAGGGGCAAAGATGTAGATGGACCAGGAGTCCCTCTCTTTGCAGCAGGTGGGGAGCCGTGCCCGTACCCAGGCCTTCATGCGGTCCCTTTTGTTCTGGAGGGAAAATTTACAGAGCAGGAGGAAAACAGAACTGTTAAAACAACAACTTCCACAAAATTCCACATGAAGGACTTGGTGCAGCTTTTCACTGAAAACTTATCTTCAAGTGCTCAGTGAAACTGAAATAAAATAATGTCCCTGAACAAGACCCTGCTAGGCAGGGGAAGGAGCTCTGGCAGCCAGATGAGGGCTGTGTCAGCCCTGTGAGCTCACAGTGTTCGGTCTTGCTTCTTTCTCTGCACTGTAACTGCGTCTGGCACACAGCTATCAAAAAAGACAAACATGATAAATAAAACCCTTGCCCATAAAAGGAATGATTACCCACTCAGTACCTCCAAATACTCATCAGGTACTTGCTGAATCTTCTAAGGTATTTTGGGGAATTTTTGTGGGGTATTTTTGTTTAGTCTTTTTTTTAAACAGTACAGAATGCTTATGTCAGAGCTTATAAAGGGAGCAGAGAGAGGGATTCCTGCGGCTTGCTGGGCCAAGCCCTGTGTCCATGCAGCACTGGAAAGCTGAGGAAATCATTTGAGGCCCGAGTTTTGGTCCAGGAACACAATGGTGATTGTCTACTTCTCATTCAGCATGAACAGATTAGATGGGAGTTTATAAAGCCAGAAGGGAACACCATGCAGCCTGCAAGAACATGGGCCATCCAATTCCTGCAAATTAATTCCTACTTGAAACCACATCACATCCACAGCCATACATACTTATGTTATAGACTGTCTGCAAGGTCATTTCAGGTCAGGAGGGCAGGCTACAAAAGCCTGAGCCAACTAGTGAACCCAAAAACTGGATGCCAAGGGGAAGGCTCCTGGCTGCTACAACTTCTGACTTAAGTTTATCATCTTCTCATCCATAGACCTCCAAAGGAAAACCAAGATCTTTAATCTCACTGGCAAAGCAGTGCACCCTGTGCATGGACAACCATTTAAAGCCAGGCCAACATATTGCTGACCACACCAGGGCTTGCCCAGCCCTTCCACATCAAAGCGCTAGAAGATAAATGCACAGACTGGTGTGTGCACTGTCACCAGAGTGCTTTCCAGATAAATAAAACTAACTCTTGCTCTTTCATAAGACTTACTTCTCTACTACCACCTCTACTTGGATGGGCAGTCCTGAAAATATGACTGTGTGAGCTCTTTGAAGCTTCTAGAGATTTCAGGGCCATGAGGACACAGAGGGGTGAGAAAGACAGTGCCCTCAGACCCCAGAAGCACCTGTGGTACAGGACTAAGGCCCTTATATTTATTTCATCTTGGAAAAAGAGGAGGATTCATTTTGAGGCAAACTGTTAGCACTCGAAGTTCTCTGGACTGTAAAAATGGGATTTGTTAGTATGAATGTAGTTGAAGTATAGTTGATGTAATTGAGTGGAGTGAAGGAAGTGCTTTCTCTTCCTGCAGACACCCAGCCTGGGGTCTCATTAGTGATGGGGAATAATTGTAGTTCCTGTTTTAATGAAAGCCCTTGGTGACAACCTGAACCCTTCAGAAAATGAAAATCACCTTGGGCAAATAAGAAGAAAAGTTTGAATAACAAAAAGAAAAGTTAGAGCTTTCTACCCTGCTCCTTCAGCCATCCATCCTTCCCTCAACTTCTACACACCATACCATGCACTGCATACCAGTGGGGTTTTGGTTGTCTTGGATGTTCTCACATCCCTTTTGCAGCTTCAGGCAAGGAGTCAGAACTGCTCCCTTCTCTCTAAACTGTATTTAATAGAGCATGCATCCTTGGGGTTGTGTTATCCCTTCAAGCAGCCTGGTTTGTCTAATTATCCATAGATTTAACAAAGGTAAATAAATGGATAAAAATTGTGTGTCTGCTCAAAGCTGTGGTGAGAGCAGCAATTGCTACCCTAGCCTCTGGACATGGAGTAATAACTACAACTCAGTCCAGTTCATTTTGTGAGCTGGAAGGTTTCCAGAAGTATCTATTACTCAAAGCAATTCTGGTATTTATCAAGGGGATTTGTAGTGAATGGTAATGCATCAGCAGCACAGAATGCTTCTTTATATTCCTTTTGTCCAATTTTAATGCCAAAGATATTTTAGGGTTTGGCTAATTGTTGCAGCTTGCAGTTCATGGGCTAAATCAGATAACAGAGGCAAAAAGTGATCTTCCATCATGTCTCTCTATTCAGTGGGTTACAGTACAGGTGTGCACCAGGGCTCAACTAGGGCTGCAGCCCTGCTGCCCTAAGCAGGACAAAGCACATCTCCAGAAACCTAAACTCAGAGGAATCACTCCATATTTCCACCAGTGGAACAGCACAGTTAAGTTAATTTGAGCCAAAGGTAAGGTATTTATGAAATAAACCTTGAGTGTTTACAGCCTCAGCCCCATCCAAGGCTTTCCCAGCGAGGCCCAGGCAGGCTCCAAGTGCTGACAATGGGGCTGATTGCTGTTCAAGCCTGCATTATGTTCAAAGTGAGATATCAATTATATGGCTTAAATCACATCTATTCGTTCATAAACCGCACCTGGACAGGACGAATAAAGATGTGGGGGGAGAAGAAAACTAATCTTTAATTCAGCTGCCAGTGATTTGGACAAAATCTCCCTGAGTAAGCCCATCCAAACCCCTCACAGAGGCAGCAGGAGCCAGGACATGGGAATATGCTGGGTGCTAACAGGCAGAAGTGGGAATGGAGCCCCTCAATCTCACAGCAATGAGAGCTGCTGATAAATAACTGCTTTTTAAATAATTATTTTTAGGAATTTCAGATATTAATGCACTTCTGAGGGTAAGATGAAGGCAGTTGGCAATAAAAGATGACTGATGCATTCCTCAGAGTAAGGGAGAGGTTTAGATTTATAAAACATTTATTATAAGGATGGGGGAACTGCTGAAAAATGCTCTGTGAGGAGCAGAGGACCTCCAGGCAAGCTGGAAGCTGCACAGAGGCACTTGGTACCTGATTATTTAATTTTAATATGCAACAGGGACAGGCTGAGAGGGATTGCGAATGGCTGGACCCTATGTCACAGAGAAAAAGTGGAATATGCAAAGGGAAAGGAGCTGCAATAGTAAAATGGAGTGAGGTTTTGGGGAGGAGGGGGTACACTGGTTGCATATTCAATATTTCCCTTACTTTCTGCTGTGAGCACTGAGCAATTTGGGTAAAAAGTGCCCAAAAGCATCTAAAATCCAGCAGTTGGAAACAACAAAGACCTGGCAGCAGATCCCTGATCCCAGTCATGGCCATGTGAACACAAGAAAGCTGTGGATCACTCTCTGTGAGAGACTCCTTGTCTGCAGTGATGCAATAAAGAACAGATTTCAGCCCCCTGGTTTCCTAGCTCTGGGGAGTGAAGCTGTCAGGGGCATGATTCTGGCCCCTCAGAGGGATGGAAATTCAGAATAAACTCATCGAAGGCAGCAGAGCTGCACTAATATAGGGGTAGCCTGGGAAATCCAGATGAAGCCTTTGCTCTTCCTTTAATTTCTGCACAGAGACAATCAAATCCAGGCAGCAAGGAGGAATGCAAAGCTTTGATGCAGAAGGGCATATTTAGGATTACTTTGATCTGAGTAGTAGTCAAGTTCTTCTCTTCTTTTGTTGATGAGGAGTTTTGTATTTCATTTTTTCCATTTAAAATGCAATTTTTTTCCCCGCCAACTTTGTCAAGTCTAATTTAGGAGCAAAGTTTACCCCAAATGTCAGGAGTGAAGCCCTGCAACCTGGGGGCTCATTTGACTAATCTAAACAATATTTTCTTATCTGTCTGGTTTAGTGATTTGCAGTTAAGACATATTTCAGAGCATGGGGAAAGGCACTAGGCCAGCTGAAGGTATCCCACTTGTGGTTATCCCACGGGTTGGGACACAGTTTGTTTCCCCTATTCTGTAAATTCTTCCTCTTGACATTTGCTTCTGACTGTTCCATGGAAGGGTATTGAGGTGATTACACCCTCCATGGCCAGACCTCAGTATACAGAGGATGATGTTTCGTT
Organism: Horornis vulcanius; assembly: GCA_013401035.1. NCBI lineage: Eukaryota > Metazoa > Chordata > Aves > Passeriformes > Scotocercidae > Horornis > Horornis vulcanius. Next base: position 55,079 of record VZUA01047486.1, read on the forward strand.
TATGCCAAAAGCAGATGATTAAAATTAAAAATCTTATTCAACAGTTCATTGTCAGCACTGGCTGGGAGAGGAGGGACACATGTCATCACATCACGCCCAGTAAAAGAAGGACTGCTGGGTTTTGATCCTGGTGGGGGGAAACGGAAGGGACTGGTGGAATGATTGGACCCGGTGAGCTGGAAAAGTAGCAGATGTTGGACCATGAGAAAAAAATCCCTAGCCAGCAATAAAGAAAATGGTCTCTTAAACACTTTTAATAGTGGGGATTTTTTAAAAAAATAATTACTGCTCCTTTTCTTAAAAGTTCGATTTATTTTATGGAAGTAAAAAAGCAGGTTAAGACAATGAGTAAGAATCCTAGGCTGAGGATCCATGCTGGAGATGTAATGGGATAACGGCTTTTTGCAAAGGCGGTTCATGGCTGAGTGCATTCTGCCAGCACTAACTCTCCTTCTCCTCCTGTAAGGAATAGAGGACTCTGGAGTCAATGCCGCCTTTTGCATCCCTTCATATGATCCCAGTTCCATTTTCATTCAATAAACTCAATGAAAAAAAGTAAAATCATGTCCACAATCTGCAGCTTTCCTGTTTTCAGAACAGCCCATGCATCACACGTCTCTACCCAAACCCCATCTGCTCTCTCAGAAGAAACAGTCACCCCTGGGATGACACATTAGACGATCACACTTTTAAATCTGGGAACAAGGTATAATCAAAGAGATAACCTGGAAAGAGCAGGAAACACTCCAAAACTGGCCCCAATGCACACATGACAGCCGGAACTGTGACACTCTCGTGCCCAACTCAAGCCCCACTCTGCCAGTCATGCACACAACTTTGGAAAATCAGCCAGATTCCCTTTTCTTCCCTTTAAGATACAAACATCCATGTGAAACAAGGACCAGGAACCCTCATCCTTTCCCTGCACTTGCAGTCTTTTCAGTTTATATTACCTAAACAACACTTTTCAGGCCTGTGAAAGAGACACTCATCAGTGAAATGCCTCTTCAGATGGAAATTAATGCAGAGCCTCTGAAATTATCACCATCACCATGGGACTGATGCTGCCATGGGAATAGGGGACCAAGCCATGCTCTTTCTTTGCCTGTAAAAGTTTTCTGCTGCTGGTTTGGGGGCAGAAAACTGAGTAATAGTTGGAAAGCAGGGAAACTTACTTGTTTTGCTTTAAAAAAGAAACAACAAAAACCCAGAAAAGCAAATATTTCCAATAGTCTCCACTCTGCATGATTTAGTGGAACCTGGGCAGTTTTGCCCTGACATCTTCATCATGAGCCATCTGGTACTGCACTGTAATACTTGGATACCAATCCCATCTCTGAGAGCATCCACTGCTTAGAGACCTTTTGAGTGGCTCTGGTCTGGTGGTGATGGTGACACCTAATCCCTTTTGCACCCATTTGTGCACTCCTGACATGGTGACAAGCTTTGTTTAGACAAGGCATAAAGCCCAAAATGAGCACATGGCACTTCCTTACCATGTTGCCTTCATCATCACCATCATCACCATCCTGGTGGGGCTCATCCAGGTGGAGCTGGTGCAGCAGCAGACCTGGAGAGGTCCTCCCATTGCAGTCCTGGTGCTCGGAGACAGAAGTTCTGGTGCTGTGCATACTGCTCGTCCGGTACAGGGAAGGCACCTGCAGAGTATCCTGGGCGTCAAAGGACCCTTTTGTTTCCAGCGACTCCATGCGGTGAGGCAAAGAGCCATTGAAGCTGCCAGCCCGGCTAGAGTGCTCCTCATCCGAGCTGTCCCCTTCCTCAGAGCTCTCCTTCCCCTCCCCAGACAGGAGGGACCTGCGCTCACTGCTCTGCCCCCGACGCTTGAGGCTGGGGGCCCGGCCAATGCTGTTCCAGCTGGAGCGGCGGCTGTTCCAAGAGCTGCTGGCACGCCAGGGACTGTGCGGGGAGCTACGGGTGCTGGACTGTGGGAAGGACAGGGACAGGGAGCGCATCAGATCTGTGTCACCCACCCCAGGCCGGCGGGGGCGGCTGCACAGACGGACAGCCCCAAGGACGCACTGAACATTCACAGGGGGAGGTGATGTGAGTACCGGGGACTTGTGCTCATAGGTGGCCACGGGGTCCATGGAGATGCCACTGGCCTGGCGGGACTCAAAGCCCTGCGCCGCATCCCCAAACACGGCACTCTTGGGCATGGGCATGGGCGTGGCGGCTGTGTGGATGATGAGTGGCGGGGTCAGGTTCTTCTTCAGCTCTGGGTGGTCGCTCAGGGCCATCACTGGAAGACACAAGTGGGTTTCAGGTCTCACACTTCAAGGGGGAACACCTACAGCCTGCTCGTGGGCAGGCAAAGCTGCTGTGCAGGGAGGGCTCTGCTCTGAGCATCAGGGAGATGTGGCCAAAAAGCCCTTCTGGAGAATTGGGTCGTTCAGCCCAGCAGGGGGGTGTCAAACAGGAATGGGATCAGGTGTCAATGGGATTGAGGTATCAGTGGAAGAGGAGAGCTCACCCAAAATGTCACCTGCTGCCCTTCAACCTCCAATCAACACCCACCAGCTCCAACCCTGGGAACCCCCTCCATCCTCCTTCCCCAAATTCCTCCAGCAGAGACACCCCATAAACCCACACCTTGGGCTTGATGGGGAAATTAACAGTTCGAATATAATCATGTCTCTCTCTGCCTGCATCCCACAGTCCCACCCCAAGCCTGCTGCAAAGTCAAGCATGACACAACTGGGACTACAGCATTCTCTCTAGGAGGGTTTTTTCCCTTTTGGACACACTGTTTTCACAGCAAAGCAAGGTTTCTGTGGAAGGGCCTGTCCTCCCAGGGTTATTACTCACAGGCTGGATTTGACAAGTTTTTTTTAAGTTCTCCTTCCTCTTCCAGGCTGCGGGGGAAGAGATCCCCCTCGGAATCAGACTTCGAAGCATCACCCTAGAGCAAAACAGAAGGCTTCAGCAAGGAGGCTGAGGAGCCACAGTGCAGGGACAGCCCTCTGCAAATATGGATTCCCGTGTCCAACACCACACCTTACAGATCCACTGAACTTGGTACCACGATGCAACACCACCTTCCACAAAATGATGCATGCACAGGTTTATACCACAGACTAATTAACCTCCTACCAGGAAGACGGATTGCCTCTGGCTCCAAACACGGACCCAGAAAGGGATCAGGAGAAAAACCAAACTATTGCTCAATTTTTGCTGCTGGAATTTCATATGTGGCAGATGTTAGGGAAGGACAGATACTGATGAGCAATTTGAGGACAAAAGATGATCCTACTTATCTCTCTGGATTTATACACCTAAAACTCTCTGGGTGTGGCTCTTTCTAGTGCTGCTTTGATGGAGCAATCCAGGATTCAGAAAGGGCACAACAAACCTCGAATTTCCAACGTGACAAATGTGATGTGTCCATGGAGGCCCCATCAGCACAGAGAGGATCCAGGTGGCACAACCCAACATCAACTGCCACAAGGGACCCTTTCCCTCCCAGCTGCCACACACAAGAGGAGCAGAAGTTTTGGGGATTTATGCTGGATCATTTGGGGGGTTTAAATTCTGCTGTATCATTTCGAACATCGGTGGTTGAGCAAGGCCTGCCTGCTCTGACAGGTGCAAATTCTCAGACAGAGGAAGATGATGCTGACCATTGCTCTCTGTGTGGTGCCTGGGTTCTTGCTCAGTCTTGTGGCACAGACTCTGATTCTGTCCACTGGCACTGCAGAAAGGTGCTTAGGGTGTGGTATAGTCAGGATACACCTAAGAGGGACAGAGGTGCTCTCCAGAACGATCGATACCCATCCAAAAAGAGGAGGATTCATGGCTGAAACCACTGCTCTGGCAAAGAGCACCAAGCCCTGTCCCAATGGAGAAGAGGTGGGAAAGGGGGGAAGATGCTGGGATGGGAAAAGCCAAGCAGATCCTCACTTTAGCAGTGAGAGCCCAAGAGCCCCAGAAAATCCCACCAAGGCTAAGCTGTGTCCACAGGAGCCCTGGCCAGCACTACTGAGGTTTGGTGCTAGGGTACCCATTGATTGTAAAATCTTGGAAGGACTCCAGCATGGGACAGGAGGAAGAGACTAATCCAACACTGGTCAGTGCCCCATACCTCATTATATGTGGGCTCACTTAACTATTAAAGATATTTTTTCCAGGCAGGCTGGACACTCAAGAGATATTTTTAAGGCAAAAGAGAGTGTGATGTGAACTGTTGACTCAAAATTTCCCCTCTTGAGGATCCAGGACTTCTGTGCTTTTCAGGGAAGCTCCTCCTGCAGGACACAGTCTGAGAAGGTCAGGAATGCACCTTTCAAGGGGGAGCAGTAAAGTCAGGCTGGTCTGAGCTTTGTAGGAGTCAGATCCCATCTCTATGTGAACAGGGGCTCCAGCTGGCTCCAGGTATGCTCCCCACATAGTCTCCCAGCTCAGCCTGTCAGTGGGTCTGCCAGGAATTACTCATTCTCCTTAATGGGTTATTAAAAAGAAATAAATACTGGGAAGAATTTTATGTGATTTGTATTCCTGGAGTGCTCTTCAACAGCCATAAGGAAAGTTTTAAGGGGGCACAATGAGCCGTGTGCCAAGAGGGAAAAGCAGAGCTATGTGGGGACTTCCCACCCCCTTCCCCAGCACCAAACCCCATGTCTGGAGAGCAGTGAGCATCCCCTCCCAAACACCACGTGCCAGACTCAGGACGGTGCAGGCAAACATCTTGCAGCCAGTGCTGCTGCCCATTACCTGTTCTTGCACTCCCAGTTTGCCTTTCTGAATAGAAAAGGGGTTATGAGAGAACAGGGAGTTAAAATCCTTTTGGGAAATGAGAGTATGTCAAGCTGGACCAGGCAGTACAACAACTAAACCAACCTGTATTAGAAGGGACTGACACACTGGGATATGAGGGGAAAGGGCTTTTGGGCTGAAGGAAAAGCCAGGCTTCTTGGAAAGGACAGAAAGGGAAGTGAGTGGTAAAGAGAGAGATGAGTTTGGCAGAAGGGTGAGGTTTGTGGTGTGTTGTGCTTCAGAGATCCATGGCTTTCTTGGACCTGAACAGGACCATTTCACATCCTGTTATGTGGCATTGCTCCGGCAATCTCAGCATTCCCACCAGCCTTTCAGGGACACGCCATTTTGCAACTGCTGCTGTCCTACCCTGTCCTGCAGGACTCCCACACACACATCAACACACATACCTATCAAAACAGATTTGATTCCAGGTCCCTTCACACCTGGACATCCTCCTCCACCTGCATGAGGGAGCCTTGGCAGGTGTGCCCTGCAATCACCATCACCATTCACATCCCCAGGGAGTTCCCTGGGATGTAACTGTGCCATGGAGAAGCTGTGACAGCGCCTTGGGGAGACTTCCCCAGGGCAGGCATCCAGAAAGGGGTCAGCGACAGCTGTTGGCTGGATCCAGATCAATCGCTTCCAAGTACCCACCTTAATTTACCTGGGTCCCTCAAAGAAGGAAGGGACTTAACATCAGGGCCAACTCAACAATGAGGGTGACAAAAAGGAAAAAAAAAACCAAAAAACATTACCAAACCACCCAAATAGATCCCAAAAGAATGACAGCTATTACGATGAGAACAGTACCACAGTGTGTGACCAGGCACCATGAGAGAGACAAGCACGGTGGCGGTAGATGTGCTGTACATACCCCCGACGAGTTGACAGGCAGCTGAATACAGCTTAACTGCCCACTCGCTTCTTCTCGCTTGGAGATCTCCTGAGGGAGAAATGGGGGGAGGGAAGAGGGATGAAGGGGAAGGTGGGGTTCAGTTTTCAGTTTCAACAGCAGGACTGAGTGGGGAATCCAAAAACACAGGAGAAGAGGCAGGGAAGCAGAGGGGAAGGGGAAGGAGGGCAGCCTGTGGCCACAGTGGAGAGCCAGGCACTGGATCCATTCCACTCAGTACAGGGGGAGAGTGGGAGATCTCAGGTAGAAAGAAGCCCTTTGAAGGGACCAGCCTTACAGCCTTTAAGTTGTTTTGAACAGAGCTTGCTTCAGCTAAGTGATAATTGTGCTAATGAAACACCAGCTAATTATTGAAAACATCATTTTTTTTTTGCCGCTGTATAATAGCATCTTTATTTATTACTCCTTCATTAAGCAGCAATAGAAGCTTCTAATGAATGTTTGATTAACACAATATCAGTGCTCTTGCAGGTGAAATACTGAATTTAAGGAAAGACACAATCTGCTATGAATTCAGATCCCAGCTCAGCCCTGTTAGTGGAGACACCCATTTAATCAGCAGTTTAAATCAGGGGTCTGCAGCCAGGGGGGCACAGTCCCATACTGAGAAATTTTGCCACACCCATGATCCCAACATCTCACAGCACCAGAAGCCAGCCTGTTCCTGCCTGCTTGGAAGACAGACATCATTTTTCACCTTGTTGTGTTTCCCCTTGCTCAGGCGTGGCTCTCCCAGTATTTCTCAGCATTTTTCAGCAGTGTGGCAGTGCCTGGTCCTATCCCATGGGGCAGCAGGAGGTTCCATGGTGCAGCAGTAGGGCACAGATTATCCCACCAGCTGAATTTCATGCCTGCAGGGCAATGGATCTTTCCTCTGGTTGCTAAATAGTTACAAAACTCATCCCAGCCTAGGGCTGGGATGAAGAGTTTAAGGACTTGCCAGCAATGTGATGGACACTTAAAGTCTTTGCTTGTAACAGAGAGAGATATGGAAAACCCATTGAAAGGGAAAGTATGGAAACTTTTCATTTCACAAGGAAAATCCCACTGAAGCCAACAGGAATGCAATAGGCAAGCAATGCAAGAAAAACACCATCTAAAATCTCCCCTGCAGGAGGGACTGTTCCCTCTGGTGAAAGCCCAGAAGAAGTTGAACATCCATATTACCCCAAGGATGCTACCTCTAGAGAGCAGGTAGTGACCTGCAGAGAAAACGATGGAAAGGCAGGAGGACCTGGGGTGCCAGGGAGGGAGCGGGGCACAAAGGAGAGAAAGGATCAAACCCACAAGTGAGGACAGATGAGGACAACAGGACACAAACTGGGAGGATTACCAATGGAAGGATACACCTTGGAGATAACATTATTAGGAATTCCCTCCGGAGAGGAACTTTATGCCTGACTAAGAGGAGTCACTCCTTGCTTCAGAGAGCAGTCTCCAAGGCAGGCACCTGAGTGGTCAGGCAGCAATTTCCAGTTAGCAGCTCAATCAAATGGAGTCCCCTGCTCACCTTCCCCGGACCAACACCAGGGTCCAATTCAATCAGGGAATGTGCAGTCAAAAATAACCACATGATAATAAGTCCTGCCTGTGCCTTTTGCATGAGAGAAGCTTGTTGCCAAATTAAAGGAAAAAATGGGGAAAAAACCTCCACCTCAATCCTTCAAAATATATTGCTCCATATTTAAAGTTTGAAAGAGGCCCTTTTAGGTTTTCAGCTGCTTATAGTCATCTGCTACCTGGCAACTGGGGCTGCAAAGCCATGCACTAAAATTAACGAGATGTTTGTGGATTGAGGAAAGGCACTCAAGGACCAGGGAGATAAAGGCAGCAGCCCCAGGATTGTGTTTCAGCCCAGAAATCTGAAGGAGAATGGAAAAAAAACCCAACAAACTCAACTCAGAAGAGTCAAATGCAGACACAGGCAGTAGACACCGGGGTTTGTTTACAGAGAGAGATGATCTCTCTATTAATTCTGCTTAGGAGACGATCCTCTCTGTGCTGGCTTGCAAAAACCAGAACGAGATCTGTTTGCAAAGCTACACACCAGCAAAGCTGAATAAACATAAACCAGCAAGGTCAGACCTGGGGTCCGACCTCCAGAGACCTTTGCTCCCAGTCTGCTGCAGGAAACCTGAGTTGAGCCAAGGGATTTCTTGGTGCCATTGCATCTTACTGGAAGAATGTAGAGAACTCAGAATAATGAGGATGTGGAAGGAAGATTATTATGGAGAAGCTATAATCAAAACCTGAGATATAAAATAGCAGTGTAATCAGAATCACAAATAATAGCAATATGGTGTGAGTTCATTAAGGCTGTTATGGCTGTGCAGGACTGACGATCTGGGTTTGGTCTTTGGGGCCTGCACTGTTTCCTGGTCCCTATGCTCAAATCAATACTGGCATAAGCATCACTGGCTTCAGGCTGTCCCAAATCTGAGGTTCCTCCCTGATTTACACCTCACTTAAAGCACATTTCAGCTTACACAGATATCGTGGAGCTGGCTTAGACCAGCCTAGTGCTAACCTGGCAGAGGACACATGAGGGCAGTTGATGGGGCAGTCCTGCTGCAAAAAACAGCCAAGAGCAAATTTGAGGAGTGCTGCCAGCACTTCCCTGACTACAGGGGAGCCATACCCACAAGACATCATTACTGGGATAAAACCACAGCACATTAACCCAGTACATAACTTTACAGGAAGTTGCACCATGGCACAGCTGGCCACAGGGAAAGGGATAATTTGGTACCCAAGAAGAGACATACTGCAGTGGTGGAGCAGGAGCATGCTCCAGCATGGTAAATCAGGCTGAGCCAAGGAGCAGAGGAGTCAGCCTCCCTTTAAGAGCCAGAGGCTGGCAAATGGGCTGCTGCATTTAAAGGCTGTATTCTTTTCTCGCATAGTGGGTGCCCCAGGTGATCTCCTGTGCTGATGACCCTCAAAGATCAATTTGCTAGATTGAACAAAGGTTGGGTTTCGAAGCTGTCACCAGGGACAGACAAGGAGCTTTGTACCTCTTCTCACCCAGGAAAGGGAACATTTTTGCTATTTGAGAGAACTGGGCAAAGGAACATTTTACTCTTTGAGACAAACCAGCAGTGATTGTCCCTTTGGCTGAATGGTGGGGGGCATTTATAGACAGAAATAGCTATAACAATAACAATTAAAAAAGAAAAGCACCAACATGGAGAGAGAAACGATATACAAAAAAATATTTCTTCTTGTTATGTCCTGGTATTACTCCATTAATTTAACTTCAAACTTCAAATATAATAATGATAATAAAAACAGACCTGTTCGTAGGGTGGCAGGATATTATAATACACATGCAACAAATCTAAAATAATATTTATTCACTCCAAAATGCTTTAAAAAATCAGAGATAGTTTGTAGAAGCACAGTCCATACAAGCAGACCTCATTGAGGAGTTTTAGGCTGTATTCACCCAAACCCCTGGGCAGTGTCTAAGGGTCCCCTCCCCTTATGGGTGTTCTTGAACAGATGGAAAACTTTTGCAAGGAGCAGGTGGGCATCACAGCTCCCCCACTCTGAGGGGGACTAGGTGACATGCACACCCACCCCAAGCTGGACAGTTCGATTGGCAGTAGGATGGAAAAAAGGTTGAGCTCAAACCTATGTGCCACCTCAAAGCCTCCCCAGCAATGCAGGATGTCTCATGGAAGCTCCCATTGCGAGGAAGCAGACGGCAGAGACCAGAAATCATGTACTTTAAAATACGCAGAGCATTGCAGGGCTGGAAACTGGAAGAGCTCCATGAATGCATACCATGAAAAAGATAATCATGTCACTAATCTCTTACCAGCCTGTGTAAATTTTCAGGAGGGGCCTTTAATCTGGATGACAAACACGGTGAAAACTGTTTCAAAGAGACTGTCATAGCAGTGATCCCATCCACAGTGCCTGACTCACCCCTCAATTCCCAGTCCTGCATTAATGCTAACAATGCTTTTCATTTAAGCCCTTCATTTAGAGGGTTTGTGGTATTAAATTGCACCATGGCTATTGGAAACAAAAAACAAAAAAAACCCAAAAAAAAAAACCAAAAAAAAACCACACAAAAAAAAAAAAAAAACCACACCAAAAAAAAAAAGGAAAAAAACAAAAAGAAGACAACCTAATATTTAACCCAGTTTTTTCCCATACCACTTCTGTCAAGGTATTGCTGTCCAGCTCAGAAATCAAGATTCCAGGAACTGGAGGCCCTAAAACTTGAGAAGACAGCAAAGGCACAAGCATAAGGACATTACCTCTGTCTGGAAACCCTCTACCAGGATGGCCACCAGCAGATTAAAGAGGACGTAATTCCCAAACGTCATGAGAGCGATGAAGTAGAGAGCAGCCCAGGATGAGGTGGAGGCCATGCCATTGTAAAGGACCTTGTTCCAGTCTTCCTGGGTCAAAATCTGCAGAGGAAGGGTATCAGGACTATGGAGATACTGGAGAATAGCATGCTGGGTATCCACACTCTGGATAGGCCAGAGAAGCATCCTGCTTTTAGGGTATCCACTGTAACTGTAACCACAAGAGGAAAAATCCCTTCTGAGCCAGAGAAGAGAGAGGACCAGAGTGACTGTGATTCCCAACCACCAGCAAGGACCCTGTGCAAACTGCCCTGTCCCCCACATCCAGGGACAGCCATGAGGGAGGGTAACATCACACTTGTCAGACCTTTCCTTTGGTCAGCCAGAATGACTTAAAGTCTTTCAGAAATACCAGGGTTACAGGGCCCAGAGCTGCTAGAACAAAAAACTGCACATATCAGCTATAAACCAGATTCCATTATTTGCCGAAATACCACTGCAAATGGTCCTGATCTCCTCCTTTCCATCCCTTCCCTCTCCATTTACTTTCACCTATCCAGTCCATACCCTGCAAACACAAGAGCCTCCTGTCTTGGCAGCCCCTCCTCATCAGGGTTCTGATTTAGTCTGGAAAACAGTCTGATAGGCCCCCTACTGCAATTGTAGTTTTGGGTCATCTTCCTTCCATGGCATGGAGTTTCACTAAGCTCTGTTGGATGCATTGGAAAACAAACCCAGTCTTTGCAGTCTCAAAACGCCCATCAGTTGTGGCATTTTCCATTTTGTACCTGGAAAACAGTGACGATGGCCCAGAGCAAGGAGTCAAAGTTCTTCCTGTCAGGCAGTGTGTCACCATCCCGCTCTGAAGCGAACTTACAGCCAAAGAGGTGCATGCCCAGGATGCTGCAAATGACAGGAAGTAGGGGCTTAACAATGAGACCACCACACAAATCAGCAGGGTGACTGTCTCCTGATTTCACCTGGGCAATTCCTTTTTATGTTTTCTTTAAAAAGATGGATCCTTTGTTCACTGAAAAACATGCCTTGAGATCACGCAAATCAGTTGTGAATTTAGGTCAAATCTGTCAAGGAGTTTCAACCAAAAAAGTATGTCTGCACCTTATTTTTCTTCTGCTTCATTTTTGTAAGTCAAAATATTGTCTTTCAACATTTTCTAAACAAAATGTTTTGGCTTTCTGTTTTGCAATAACACATTTTCAGAAAAATATGCTTCAACTGAATTAGGAAGACAAAAAGGGTTTCTGTGAAATGCCTGAATAAGACATATCAGGGGATTCGAAACAGGTTTTTTAATTTTGACAGAAGAACAGAATAGCTTTCATTATGGATAGATGCTAAAAGAATATTGTGCTTTTCCCTGCTCTCTTCTAGTAACCTGAATAATCAAATTATTTACAGCTCTACTGAGCACCACAGCTGCAAATGACAGTTTTGGAGTCTCACTGGAAGAAGGGATATTGTTCCCTGGAACTGAACACTCTCTCTCTTCGGCCTTTCCAGTGCCTGCATTGCTCAAGCACTGCAGCTGGCTGTAGAAGGAGAAAGGCTCTTCTCAAAATCTAGACCAAAATCTAAAAATACAGGGCTACACCAACCCTGTTTCTAACATTGCTACTTGTCTGAAGATGAGGCCATGAAAAAGCACAAGCACCACCATGTCTGACATTTCTTTAAGGAACATCATTCTCTTCTTGGCAATATTTTTAGCACCAGGCTTTCTGATAGTTGGTACATAATGGGATTGCTGTCTTGGGGTGATGTCAAGGAATCATCCAGCCTGAAAGATTTTCTTTGTAAACCATTTTGCAAAGATAAACATCTCATTTGGCTAACTGAGAGAATTTAGGGCAGCAAACCCCAGCCAGCAATGCTGTTCCTGGGACTGTTCAGTTCAGCTGTATTCTGGTATGGACTCTGTCACTTCCTCATCCCACCACAGGATCCCATCTGAAAACACAGAGCAAGCTCAGGACAGGGACTTGGAAACACTCACCTAAAGATGAAGATGAAGAGCATCAGCAACATACAGAAGGTGGCCACGTTGTCCATGGTCTTCATGAGGACGACAAGCTGACGTTGCAGGGCTGGCATGAAGCGGACCAGCTTCAACACCCGCATAAGACGAAAGGTGCGCAGGACCGAGAGCCCCCCGCCCTGCTGGCCCACGATCTCCCACACGCTGAGGAGGACAGAAAACGTCAATGCAAGAAGACAGGACAAAGCCTAATTGCAAAGGCCTGGAGGAGATGCAGTGAAAGGAAGGTGAAATGCAGAGAGAAGAGAGATGGAAAGTGGGCAGAGATGTGCTGCCAGTGCCCACAATGATCTGGACTCCGTCCAGGCTTGCAAAGAGCAGAGCCCCACTTGACTGTCAAAAATAGGCCTGGAAATCAGTGACTGCAGCTGCAGGGGCAATTATAGCCTTTGCATGTGCCAAAAAACCAGAGATACTTAATCGGGCACTGGTTGTGCCATTTGGATCCCAGACTGTCCCAGGACATCAGGACTGATAGCTTTCTGTTTGGGTCTCTCTCCAAAATGACCATAAAATAATCCCAGGATATGTATTAGCAATCATGCCTAAGTGCATTAATTACAGAGAGAAGTGTAAAGTGTCACAGGAAGGTATTTATGCCAACTCTCCATTACTTTCTGTTTAATTAAACAGCCAAATGAGGAGAAACACACATAAAGAAAGCTCGCGGTTTGTACCTAATCACCACAATGATCCCATCAAAGATATTGTATGGATTCTTAATGTAGCCAAAAGGACCATAAACAAGGACTTTCAACAGCATCTCCAGGGCAAAGAGGCTTGTGAAGACGATGTTGCTGATCTCCAGGGCATTGGTAAGTTCCTCCGGCTGGGGAAAGAAGCAGAGAAAATTGAGAAAACAAACAGCCAGCTCCATATCCAAAAATCACATGTGGAAACACAAGTCCCAATACTCCAAGTGTGAGAATATTGATGCTGCTGATGGGGTCAGAAAATGGCAATAGCTCACTCAAAGCCCAGGAGATAGAAGGAAAATACTATCAGAGTGTTTAAGGTTTAGAAGTCCATTGTAAATTCAGCAGGTAAATCTGGACTTCACATTAATCAGAGCTTTAGTACCACCTCAGGAGGTTTAGGCAGAAGTGGCATGTGCTGAGGCTTAATGCTTTGACATCCCCTACACTGATTCTCCTTATGCAGAAGGGAAAGTCAGGCCATTTTCTCACATAAATATCCCTTTAAGGCCTGTCTTTTTATTTAGTAGCTCATCAAAAGATTTGAGCTAAGATTTTTCAAAAGCAAAGACCTGAGGTGATATAGCCAGAATGGCTCAAAAAAAATCTCATTACTCAAAAAAACCAAAAAAAAACCAAACAAAAAAAACCCAACCCAAACCAAACCAAACCAAACAAAAAACAAAAACAAAAAAAACCCAACAAAAACAA
>VZUA01047493.1:1699-16599 GCA_013401035.1 Horornis vulcanius
CCATGAAATTCTTTAGATGTCATGAAAATTACTGTGCACATTTAAATTAACTGTGCCAGCCCTGGTATATTTACAAGTCCTGTTCTTCCACTCCACATTCACAACATTTGGGTTTTTTAAAATTTAGTTTTGTGGGGGTTATTTTTTCCTATTTTGGAGTGAAAGAAAGCATGAAAATAGTGNTTTCAGGATAAATTAAATCACATGTCTTCTGTCCTACTTTTTGATTTGCTGATTTCTTTTAACCCACTTCTGGAAAACCCATGAGGGCGAGGGTTTGGGGGAACATTAACTATGAATAGTTCTGCATTCAGCCTCGTGGCAGAGTTTGGCTGTGCAGAAAAAGGCAGTCACAAGGCTGTACATTTCCCTTCCTTCTACTTTATCCAATGCATTGCCTCTTTCAGACTGCAGTTTCAAACCTAGGTGCCTAAAAGGAAGGGTCATGGTGTAGCTGACACCTAAAGCAGGTGATGTCTCTTTCAAAAGCCCTAAGAGCCCACCACAGCAATCATGTCTGGGGGGTGATACTGATTTTCACCAGTGAGGTAATCAGCCCTCAGAAACTCTTCTTGGGCTACAGTCATGTTGGCCATATTTTAGCCAACAGTGTATTTTAGAAACAAGTGCCTTTAATCCCTTTTTCTATCAAAACACTAGCAAAAAGCAAGATTAAAGGATAAACACATTGATATAACCAGCTGTTGCTATAATACCCACGTGTTCATTTACTGTTGCCTAGCTGAACTGTAAAGCTATTAAGGAAATCCTCGTGTCATTTACTATTATTTTAGCAACTGATATCTCTCCTCAATGTTATGAATCATGTAAGTGACTTTGTTCCAGTAATAGATGCATCATCTTAATGCACTTCTTAGAGCTGAGCACTTGATGTGTTCATGAGGTGTGCAAAAGTACCACACAGTATTTTCTGTAATTGGGGAACAGAATAAAGCATTATTTCTGAGTAGGCCTTATTATGTCAAGCACAGCATCAAGTGATACTAGTGCTCACATCTGCAATTTTTGCTGATCCATAGGTTTTCTTCCTTAATGTCTCAGGGAATATTTGCATTTGGAAAGGTCAAGGGAACATGAAACGTTCTCAGAGCTAGGGATTTCTATTCACTGCAGATTGGTGTGCTGCACAAGCTTCCACAATTCGTACTTGAACAATAATCCTAGTTTTTACCTGCAAGCATCAACCTTCTGCCTTATATATAAAAGGCAATTTAATTCTTCCATGAGATGAGTTTTGAGTAGTGCAAGAGGTACTTGTAGCAATTTCATGAAGTGGGATGAATTGTAATCACTAGGTACAGGTTTTGAACACTCCAAGTTTGATGCAGGCTTGTGAAAGAAGAAAAAAAAAATCCCTATTTTCTTTGCAGTCTCAACCTCCTCGCTTCCTTCTAGTCCAAATACAGAGGTAAGAGACTTGAATTTCAAAACTAGGTCCAAGTTCTTAGATGAGTCTTTAGATAAGTAGTGATTTTGCCAGTAATGAGCCCAGTGCACTGGCAGTGGAGCAAATTTGTCAAGGCACATGCAAACTTAAAGGGCTCAAAGAAGCCTCCTTGCAAAGAGGATTACTCAGCAAAGCACTCTAAGGGCTACAGGTACCCAGTTTTGAAGCCAAAAACCATTTAGTAGGAAACTGTATTTGTATTTTTCCATGACAGTCTAAGGCTAAAGAAGCAGGAGAATTTGTTGAGGCTTACATTTTCCCTACCTGCTGCTGAGTTCTGTCCCTGCAGTCATGCCTGATGTGGGGGAAGGATGAATGACTTTCCTGAAAGAACCATTACAAAAACTTGCCAAATTCAAATTGTGAAACCTGGAGCAACTAGAGAATGGACAAGGTTTGGGGCCCATGAGCTGTGCTTCAGATCTCTAGCCAAAGGAGCAAATTTAAAACCAAATGCAAGCTGTAATAAATTTGCTTTGTCTCAGCCATTTGTCCAATTGAAAAGTGTAATTACCCTCAGTAAAGCTTGGAGGTGTCTGGAGATGATGGGGCACATTGGGAAGGGTCAGAATGAGTCTCACAGAGCAGATACAAGAAGTTGGCACATCTGCAAAGTAGCTGACAGTGGGTGGTAGAAACTTGAATTTCAGTCAGTTTGTGGGGGTGTTTTAGTATCTAGTAATTTTCTTTCGAAAGTGTTTTGCAGAGTTCCTTTCAGCACTGTAGTTGAGAAACCAAAGAGATGGTGATGTTGCTGTATTTTTTAAAACATAGTGGTAATTGGCTGTTTCTACCCTCTGTATTTCACTGTTTAAGTTCATTAGGTAGTGTAGTGGCTGCTTCACTCCTCTGGTATCCATGAATCACAGAGTTATCAAGGTTGGAAGACACCTTCAGGATCAAGTGCCACCATCAACCCAGCATCACCATAATCACCCCTAAATTATGTCCCAAGTGCTACTCCAGACACCTCTGGAACACTTTCAGAAACTGACTCCTCGACCTCCCAGGGCAACTTATTCCAGTTTCTGACCACTCCTTCAGTGAAAATCTTTTTTCTAACAACTGTCACAACTTGAGGACATTTCTTCTAGTCCTTTTGTTCGATACATGACCCCCACCTGGCTGCACCTTCCTGTCAGGGAGCTGTAGACAGTGAGAAGGTTCCCCTTGACCCTCCTTTTCTCCAGACTGAGCCCCCTCAGCTCCCTCAACTGCTTCTGGTACTCCAGACCCTTCCCCAGCACTGTTCTCTTCTCTGGACATGCTCCAGCCACTCAATGTCTTTCTTGTCATGAGGGCCCAGAACAGGACACAGGACTCCAGGTGTGACCTCAGCAGTGCCAGCACAGGGGACAGTCACTGCCCTGGTCCTGTGGCCACACCGTGGCTGGGACAGCCCAGGTGCCACTGGCCTCTTGCCCCCCTGGGCACACCTGGGCTCACATCCAGCTGCTGTCACCAGCACACCCTTTTCCCAGTTTTCCAGCCCTTCTTCCCCAGCCTAGAGCTGCAGGGGGTTGGTCTGACCCAAGGGCAGGACCCAGCACTCGGTCATGTTGAACCTCAGACCATTGGCCTCAGCCCATCCCTGTGCAGAGCCTTCCTGCCCTGCAACAGATCAGCATTCCTTGCCAATTTAGTGTCTTCTCTGAACTGACTGGGTGTGCACTTAATCTCCTCATCCAGATAATCAATAAAGATATTAAACAGATCCTTCCTCAGTCCTGAGCCCTGGGGACACCAGTTGTGACCAGCCACCAAATGAATCCATGACTGTGCTGGCATGAAATATGTGGTATCAAAAATCATCACAATTTCTCTAGGAGGAGCTGGATATTTATTCTGGGATAGTGCACGTGTATGTTTTGCATTTGGTGACGTGGCACCAAAACTTCAGTGTTTGTTCCCAATGGTGATATGATTTTTGCAATGTGCAAGTATTATCTTTATAAATTACTTCCTTACAATACAGGCTGTCATTACTTAACAATTTTTCTATGTGTGTTTCAGTGAAAGGGGGGATAAAACCAAAGTGGAGCTGTATAGTTCTTTGTAGTGATCCTTTCCTGTGTTGTTCAGATGATTGCTTCAAGGACACAATT
This sequence comes from Horornis vulcanius, assembly GCA_013401035.1. Lineage (NCBI taxonomy): Eukaryota > Metazoa > Chordata > Aves > Passeriformes > Scotocercidae > Horornis > Horornis vulcanius. The sequence goes on from VZUA01047493.1 coordinate 5,273, forward strand.
TAGGTCTTTGGAAAATTCTGTAAGCTCATCAAATTGACAGAGCATGTATTTTCAATTGAAACAGAGATGACAGTAACTAACTTTATGAGCGAATCAAAGGAGGAGTCAAGGGGATTAGTTCCAAATGCTGAATGTGCCTTTTGTATTTTTTGGCTAGAATGTAGCTTTGGGTGTAGTTATTCAGAGGGGCAGCCCATGGAGAGGTTGACAAACTGCATGTGTCCTTACAGGACCTAGTGCTGGAAGAACACATCGTCTGCTTGTGGTGGTGCCTATGTTCACATCCTTTGAGAAAGAAATCTGGCTCTGAGAGTAGCAAGGGGGTTGAGATGGTGGGAAGCCTGATCCCTTTGGAAAGGGATAAAGGCAGTACCTCTAGTGTGGCAAGATTTCCTTGTGTTGCAGTAGAGATGGATGAGACACCTATTTCTTCATGCACAATAGCCACTCTTTATCCTTCACAGCTCATATTTATATGGTTTTCTAAAGGTATCATGTTTAATTCTAGTTGGTTAGTAATTTATTGCAGCTCAGTTCATTGGTTAGTAGCTGCCCGTGTTTGTCAAAAAATTTCTTTTCTAAAGATTTTTACATTCTTTTCTCATGGATAAAGAACAATTTCTCAGGGGTAGAAGTCCTTCTCACAGGGCAATTCCTTTCTCACAGGAACTTTTCAGGCCAGCTGTTAGCTGTAGTTTGCCTAAGTAGCAGGGCTGAGCCATGATTTTACAAGGCTAACAAAGCTCTTACTTTAAAACATCCTTGCCTGCAGCTTTTCGTGAGCCAGCAAAGATTGTTGTGTAGAGTTGGATTCAGTTGCACACTTTCTCTTGCATCTGCTAAGGAAAGGATTGCTTTGTATTCTGGAATGAAGCAATGTTGCCATGTCTCCCTAGAGCTCTAAGTCATTCCCTTTAATGACTCACAGATACGTGAAGCTCTGCCTCAGTTGATAAAATCACTGTTTCATTTTATCTTCAGAACTTTCTCTAAGAGGATAAGTTGTGTTGTGGGTATTTTTGTTGATCATTTCAAAGTCTTTTTTGAAATGTTTACCAAGTGGTATCAGGTGGGAAGACGTGGTTTAATCTTGGAGTTGGGAATATTCTTTGAAATAGTTAACCTGAAGAGAAAAAATTAAATCTAGCTCTCCAGCAAGTCACAGTGTTATTGGTTTGAGCTGAAACACTGGCCTTCCAAAACAGCACCTGAAGTAAGATGGGTGCTGCAAGCAGAGCTTGAAGAATCTCCTATGGAGTGGAAGGTGTCAGGGGCACTCCAAAAACTGGATGAATACAACTGCAACAGGTTTGGCTCCTTCCAACCTCCAGTAGAATACCACACACTCTTGTGCCATTCCAGACTACCTGCCCTGTGTACATTTAAGGTACACTTTCTTAGGATACAGCACTTTCTGGTGCTATAGGAATCACAGTGTGATGGGCTATAGCTCTCATGATATTTTAGAGACTTTCCGCTGAAAGAAACAACAAAAACCAATTTGTCCTTGATCCCCAGTGTACAATATTACAGAGTAAATGCAGCCTGTATAATCCACCAAGGGCCTGAAAGCAGTCCCCAACCTTGTCGTATTTCTTAGTATACAAACACCAGTTCATTGTCTGGCTACCTTCAGAGTAATACCCAGTTCTGTGTCTCCTTGTTAACAGAGTGATCACTATTCTTATCATTTTCCCTCATCAGCTATTCTGGTACTAGCTTAGCTTTTTCTACATAGCTGTGGTATAAAAAGCTCTTGTTTGAGCTGATCTCATCTGAAGCAGATTAATTTTCTTTATGCTTGTTTTTCTCCACCCCAACAGAGATAACAATAGATTTTACGCTGGAAGGATTGAAAACAATTAATTTTCTAAGATAAAGAAAAAATTCATCCTTTTCTGCTTGCTCTTGTGTTTCACTCAAAGGACACAGCCTTCCAGTGCCCCCATAGCTCTAGGCTGCCTCATCAGCCCTGAGGTTAAGAAACCAGTGATGTACCCATGGCCAGGGTCTGCTCCCCTCATTGGTTCCTCCTCAATACAGGATCTTGTCTTGTCTCCTGTCTGCATGTACTTATTCATGTCTATGTTTATGTTTTGCCAGGTTTCACAGGAGAGCATCTATAACAGAATGACAGCATCCAGCCTGGCCTGTGTCTTTGGTCTGAATTTGATCTGGCCTTTGAAAGGAACCACCTCCCTGAATGCTCTGGTGCCTGTGAATCTCTTCACTGAACTGCTGATAGATTTCTACACGAATATATTCGGCTCCCGAACAGTGCCTGGTGAGATCTTGCCTTGATGCTCTCAGAAGGGGAAATGGAATAAGGCTGCCTGAGGGAAAGAAAGGTCTCTTGGATGGGACCTTTGTATTTAGGGCTCTTCTGTGAAAAAAAATTCCAACACAATAGTAAAGTTTCTATATCTTTCTAAATACCAAAGATGCTGGGAGAAGACTGATGCCCCGTGTGTTGCCATCACATGGGGACAATATGAACATGAACATGCAATGACCAGTGGATCAAAGTGAATCCCCTTACTAAACCTGAGCAGCTGACAAAAACTGATATGATAAAAAAACCCCATGACACTACATTCCAGTCTGTCATTTCTTTGGAGATCTGGAGATTTTTATTGTGTCACATTATTTTCTACATGAGCAGAAGTAATTTCCGGACCACTTCTAAATGTACATCTTCCTTTTATTTTTTATGTTTTTTTTACTTTTTATTTGAATACGATTTTTTTAGGAATTACCTTATTAAGCTAATAAAGGTTGGATAAATTTTTAGGATATGAATTTTTTTGAACTATTTTTCCATATATTAAGTATCTTCTTTTACACAAAGAGGTGTGAGTAGTTGGGGCACATCAGGTTGACAAGCATTATGAAGAATAAAATGTTTCCTGTGTAATTTGAATTGTGCAGATGGGTAACTAATTATGCTTCCAAATATCTAATGTATGCAGTTAATCACTGTGGCTGCACATGCAAAGTGTGTCAAAGATTTTTCTTACAAGTTCAAATGAGGAGCAACAACCCTCTAAATTGTTTTCCTCTAAATTCTCAGAATTTTGATCAATGGAATTATATTGGTGAGTGCATAATGCAGAATATAGACTAACTTTGAGTACCTCCAGTGTTTGGACTGCATTGTTTTTGCAGATTGAATTGATAGAAATTTCAAATTTCTCTAGAAAGCAGTAAGAACAACAACTTGGATAATATACCTAATATCATTTTTACACATTGAAAGTCTGTTATTAGTCCCAATGTGAATAATTAGCCAGCATAAAAGGAAAATTTTCAGTGTTTTGTTTCTAAATATGCTGTGAATATTGCTTGTGTTTGATGAACTCTAACAACCTACTATTTCACTGTTTAACACTGTTTGGCAATGGCATGTGCTAAACAAGTTATCATCCTAGTTGCCTGTAGAGCAAAAGACAATTAGCCAGTGTTAAAAGAGGTAAGTGGTGTTTTCCCTAAAGCTCTAGCCTTCCTGCTTCTGTGCAGAGCAAATGAAGCAGAGGGAATACTTAGATTGCAGTAAAAGCAACAGTCTCAGGAGGACCCTCTCCTCTGCAAACACAGCCACTTTTTATCTCACAAGTTTTAGTGAGTTGAGGGCTTGTGCTTCTGTCCTTCCTCTTGGCAATTGGAAATTTCCAGCCTGTGTGAAGAGTGCAACAAAACCTTTTTGCAGAGGGTGAAGAGGATTTGTTCTTGTCTGAGGAAATAACCAAATATTCAGGAGTCTGTGGAATGCTGGGTGTGCCAGGCCTTCGTTTGCCCAGTAGGTGTCATCTATAGCATTAGGCAGTGATTAAAATTTGAAAAATAGAGGCTTTAGAACAAGATGGGTTAGGACCAACTTCTGATAGCACAGCTGCGTGTTTTCTCCTATTCCTCAAGTGTCATAAAGACAACATGAGGCTTTTGAATATCTTCAAGTAGTAGCCACCTATGACTCCAATTTAAATATCAAATCTGGCATATTACACAGAGAATAATTAACAAGAGTTTGGGGCTGTTGCAGTTCAGCAAAATGAGATTGCCAAGGACAAAACTATCATAGTTTCATACGGCAACTCATCAGCTTTACATCTGTGTGAGAGCCTCCTAGCCTTGTTGTATTGAAACTCAAACACAGTTATGCTCAGCATTGTTCAGCCACTTGGTTCTGTACATCAGCACCCTGTTTTGATAGGGGAGGAATTCAGCCTCTGAGAATTAACAAAACCACAAGATTTTGCCATCCTCTCTGTAAAACAGATAAAAGAGCACCTAGCATTAGAAAAGTTTCTTGGGATTAAATACTGGTAAGACCTATCAGAGTATTTTCCATTTCCTCCTGTCCTTTTTTTAAAATCCAGCAACACCAAATGGCATTTGGTCTGCAGGCTGTGTTGCCTAATGGGAATGGGAGTCCTGGACAGCTTTAGCACAGTAACAGACCAGAGCTCTGTGGGTTGAAATTCCGAGTTCATGGAAGTCAGCTTTGATCACAATGTCCCCAGAGGTAGGTAGGGGCTCCTGCATAGATTTAGTTCTCCCACTCATCCTAGGCTGGGAGACAGCAGGAGTTTGCCAGCTGCAGATGTCAGAACACAGTTGTCTCTGACCTCTTGGCTTTTACAAAGCTGCAAGCATCCCTTCAGCTGATTTGCCTGTCTGTGGACACTTGAGATGGTAGTTAAAACCAGACTCCCTCTTTCAATATTGGTCACATGCTAAACACCAGGTCTTCCCCTTAGTACTTTGTAAACTACAATTTCTTGGCAATTTATAGCTCCTCTCATTTAGGGAATGAAGAACAAAATGGTGCTCTCTCATGTCAAGGCAACTTTTTTTTCTGTAAAGAACAGATAACACCCATTATCCCAGTGCAGGTCATTTGATGATGCTTAAGAAAACCAGAAGTTTTGGTTCTGATTGCCCTTAGCAGTGCTGGGGACAGAGCAGGGGGGACCTTGATACAATCTTACCTGAGGCCAGGATGTAATGAGCCCCACGAAGATGTATCAAGCTCTGAGGCTGGCCTGCAACTTCTCAGAAATGGCTTAAGAATATTTGCCAGACGGTTCCTCATGTGTGTTTTGTAAAGCAAAGATTTTAATACAAGAGAAAATAACAAACCATACAAAACCAAAAGAACAAAAGCTGTGCAGAAAACCTTTAGCACCTGCTGAAACACCCCAGAAAGCCCCGAGATGTTTCCTACGTGTACAACGATCAAGGAGGGATAATTTGGCTTTCTGCCCCACAGAAACAGCCACGGGCTTTGAGAAACATTCCAAAGATCCAGTAGGTGCCCCTGTGCTAGCACTGAGCCAACCACAGCCAGGGAAGCACAGAAGGTTCTGGTGCTTCTCCCTTAAAAGTCCAGAGGTGAACTGAATCCCCCTTCCCTACATGGAAAACATCTACCTGGCTGTAGGAACACAATGCAACATCCTGGGGCTCCTGCTCCCCTTTGCCTTCCTGCCTCCCCAGCAGGCAGTCTGGGCAGAAACAGGAGGGGACTGGCTTCCACCCCAGCCTTTCCCTACAAGGCTGCTGATCATGGACTGCCCTGGGTACAAATCCCTGGTGATGAGCCCCCAGCCCTGTCCCCCAGCCCTAGAGGAACTGGTGAAATCCTCCATCTGTGGCAGAATCCCCCTGATCTCTGTCCTGAGTGCCAGACTTAACTATGGCATTAAATCAGCTCAAATGAATTATTCAGAAGGGTTTGGAGTGAAATTCACGTTAGAGAAATATATGTTTCAAATTTCCTGACTCTAAGAGGAGTCCTGGAGGTGTCCCCTGCAGTTACTTTGATAACAGTTTCTCTTTACAAATGATAATTGCACGATTCAAGCTTTTGTACAGTGTGGCCTTGTGAACTCTTCTCTAGTATCAAAGAACAATTTTCAGATCATTTCCATAGCAAAAAGAAAGTGATTATGGAGATAATCTGTTGAAAACACACATGCTGGATTTCAGCTGAAAACAATAAAATGCAGTCATGAAATGAGAAATCAAGTGTTACCTGGCTGACAATATATGGAGAATAAATTGCCTAAGCATTTTAGTTTACTGAGCTGCTAGGGATTGAAAATTGGTCCCGAGATTAGTCTGATTATCAGGACACCTCTAGCAACATGCACCAGAAGGGAAAGGGAATACTTTTCTACCCTGAATCTACGAAGAAACGAAATAAGATTGAACAGTGTCATTAACCAAGGGGGCTCTTTGCAGTTCTTACAAAAAAAACTTCCATAAATGAATATCACTTACATGTGTGCAGATGATCTGTCTGGGTGTGCTGCAGTCCTTGAGCAGCATTCATCACAGAAATCTCTCAGAGCCTTATAAACTTTAATATATTCATATACCCATGAGGAGACTAATAATAGAAAAGTTCCCTATATTTTATTCGCATGATCAATGTGTACTTAGGTAGCAAGTTGAACTTTTAATGGATTGATGGTACAATCACACATCCCTCCTTTCATTTCCTGACTAGTTTGTATTCCCAACTGTGGAAAATGTAGGTTTGCCAGCACTCACTTTTCGAGAGGCCGTGGGGGTGTTGGATCATGGGGGAAGGTGAGGGAGAGTTACTGCCAGCACCTCACCTTCCAAAATGTAAGAGCACAATAACCTGTGCTGCATCCCTGGCTCCTTGCAGCTTTGATGGTAGGGAGTCCCACCACCCTGTGGACCTTGCCCTGCTCCCAACTGGCCTTTGCAATGCTATTTCCAATGAACTAATTACTTGTGTCACTCATTAAGTGAGCTTTTGACTGAGAAAAGCAATTTGATGGCCAGAGGTGATAAAGAAAACCAGGCAAAGCACCTCACATGAAAGGCCAGCAATGCCCATCTTCATCTGGAGAGAAGGGAGACTCACACAGGCTGAGCTCCACAAGAGTTGTGCCCACCCCATGGCTTGGTGTGACTCGAGGCACAATTTATTTATAAACTTTGTCAACCCTCTCTTGCCTAATACAGAACCCAAGATGGCAAGAAGGTTTGTGCTATTATTTTGCCATGGAAATAATTGTTTGTGTTACCTGATAGTAATTCATCTTACCAGTATGCAGAAGCTTGGTGGCATTTGTGCAGGGATTTATTTGCATTTACAATTGTACAGCACCTAATGTGTACTGGAAAGTCTGACTCTGCAGCGCTATTAAATTTCAGCGAAACCTGCTGCTACTGTTACATTGTTGGTCTTTGGTGTTGAAGGCAAATTTGTGGAGTAAATTCAAATTGGGAAGCTCTGAGTTGAGACCCCTGGAGGCAGTGACATCTGCCTGTCTTTGATAAGAATTTCTGAGAGTGAGAGTAAAGTACTTAGAGTGAAATTAAAAGCTTTGATCTGGTTTTTTTTTTTGTTTTGTTTTGTTTTTTGTTTTTTGTTTTTTTGTTGTTTCATCATTATTTCATGTTTGAGTCCTTTACATGTGTTTTTCAGCTCTTCATTAGGCTGCAGTTTTTAGTTACTACTCCAGCACAGGGCAGACACCTGGCAGGCACCCAGCAGGTCACTGGCACTGCCAGGACTCACACCCTGGTTCCAGCCTGAGCCCACTTAAATGAAACAGGTGACAGACACACCCAGAGTGACATTACTTCAAAGAAAGTGACCCTCTGGGCCCAGCACACTGGGGCAGCCCCAAACACCCAGGGTGCACAGCAGAGGTGATGATAGAATTCCACAATTATTTAGGTTGGAAAAGACCTTTAAGGCTGAGTCCAATGACGGATTAGAAATGCCAAGTCCACAAGTGCAATGTCCTCAAGTGCCACATTTACAAATTTAAATCTTTCTTTTGAATATTTTCAGAGATGGCATCACTGGGAGCAAAGCCTGACTCCCACCTGGCTGCACTCTCCTGTCTGGGAGTTGTAGGGAGCAAAAAGGATCCCCCTGAACCTCTTTTCTTTGCAAGCTGAGTCCCCACAGATCCCTCAGCTGCTCCTGTGTTCCAGACCCAGCCCTACAGTGTCTGTCCTGTCATGGGGGGCTCAGAACTGGACACTACACTCAAGGTGTGACCTCAGCAGTGCCCAGCACAGGGGACATTGACTGCTCTGCTCCTAAGGGACACGTTATTCCTGACCCAGGCCAGGTGTCTTTGGCTTCTTGCCCACCTGGGCACACCTGGGCTCATGTTTAGCCATTGCCAACCAGCAGCTTTACAGCCACTCTGTGCCAGGCCTGTTTCACCAGATGGCTGATGTCAAATCAAATCTCAACCCAGATGAATTTGTACAGCCTTCACTTGCTGGTTGTGTCTCCTCCTCACAACACTGGCTGGATGAGGCTCCTGGAGCCCCTCAGCAGAGGGAGAGGGGAAGGGCAGCTGGGGCAGAAGCAACCAGCACAGTCCGCAGCTGCCAGGTGGCCCTGGGACAAATGGGAGAATTAAAAAAGAAAAAAAGAAACAAAGAAAAAAAATAAAGGTAGAGATATATTGTGTGAAAAGTCCTTGAAATCAATCATTTCCATCAGCCTGAAACCTCACAGAGCTCAGCGAGGTCAGATGCATGAGCCCCCAGATGAGGTGACACCCATCTATGTGGGTGGGATTTGGTTTATTTTTTTCAGTTGTGATGTAAGGGAGGAAAGTAAGAAGAATGAACCACATAGTTAGTGGTCAGCACATATTTCTTATGATGCAGTTTCAAACCACTAGAAAATTCCTTAGTTATCCAAGTGAACTTTAAACCATAACATAATATCTACACCAGAGTTTCATTTTTCTCAATTCACTGCTTTGTGAATTAATTTCTAACATCACTACTTCTTAATTCTCCTTGGAGTTTTAGCTAAGACAGTATTTCCATGGCCAAGCATAGCAGGAGTGGTCCCAAGATGCAGATGACAGGTGGGAAGGCCTCGTGTGAAGGGATGAAAAGCCCATCAGGGTGAAGGATGCATCATTTCCTTTTCAGCAGCTACAGCTTAAACCACAACCCTGGGTTTTCAACAACATAGAGAACACTGGCAGCAGGACCCTCGTGTTGGGGGGAGATTGTAAAAGATCTCCCAACTCCTTTGGTACCTTAGAGGTTGCCATGCTTGGCTGCAGAGGGTGGAAGGCTTGTCACAGGCAATTGTTGCTCCAGTATTGGAGTTTTGCAGGGACAGAAAGTCACTTCCTGAGCCTGTCTCTTGTTTTCTGTGCTGCTGCTGCAGCAAAGCACCCCAGTTTGGAAAACAAGAGAGGGAAAGGGATGTAGTATTTAAAGAGATATTGGACTCATTAAATTATGATTTCAATCCTCCTCCAGTGGAAAATAATCTGGTGTCACTCTGATTTTCAGGGCCTTGGCCATGGTTCCAGCTTGGGACCCTGTGCTGTGCTTAGATTTCCCTTCCTGAGAGGGAGGTAAGTGAAGCATGCAGGGTTCCAGAGTCCAAGGGGTGAGCCAGAGCAGCCTCTCCCTCAGCTGCCATCACAGCAGCTCTCCTGCTCAGCAGGGTTACCACAAACAGTGGGGACAGGGCCACACACCAGCAGTGAAACGCTGCTGTTCCCATGTGGAACCAACACCAGAGATGGTGGAAGTTCCCCTCAGCAACTGGAAGAGCATCAACTGCAACTGGACTGCCAGTCAGCTGTGTTTCTAGCATGTGAATATTGAGGGGAAAGGTGATTTATTGCAGCCTTTTAAGCCCAAAGATGAAATGCAAAAGTGAATTAAACTTTCTGTGGTAACTGTTCAATCAAAGGTTGGAGTGCAGTATTTCTGCTGCATTTAAACAGCAAAGAATCATCTGCAATTTGCCAGCGCAAATGCAAACAAGAACTTCAAAGGGCAGTGGCATCTTTTTTTTTGTTTTTCCTTCTCCCTGGCTAGAATGTATTATAGCAAGCTTGTGTAAGCTTGATAGTTTTTTTCCCTGTCGTGACAATTAAGTTTTTGTTTGCTTTTTTAAGGGAGGGAAAAAAATCCCAACTCTTACTTTAATGATCTTCACTATGGTGAACTTAAAAGTGGCTTACAGCAGGGGAGTCTGGCATTTTCAGTTTGCATCAGTCAGTCGCTAGTGATTGATCTCAGAAGCCAGGCTTCATTTTCTAAGCTTCATTTTCTAAAATAGGCTGCAGTTGGAAAAACCTGATTAAAGTGAGTAGAGTTTTATCTGATGTGGCTATTGCCACTCATTTCAGCGTAATTACTTTCTTTCCAGCTACAGATGACATGCAGAACACAGAACAAAAAGTACATATCAGTTTATAATGCATTCTTCTTAAAGTTTAAGTGATCCTAATAGGCCATCAAACTATTATAAAACCTCTTGGCATGTGGAATGAACTCCTGATCCAGCTGCTGTGGTTTGTGTTGCCATCCTTACACAGGAGTCTGCCACGAGAGAAACTGCTTGCTGGGCTGATGTTATTGTGAAATCATCTTGCAACATCTTGCAAAAAATTGCTGCTGTGATTGTAAACTAAACAGTCAAAAAAATTGAGTGGTCTTGACTTTGCTTCCCGACTTCTGAGCATTTAGGCCTTAGTGGCTTCTCCCTCTAAAGAGTATGAAACCCCAAAACATCTGAGATCCTGACACAAAAAATTGCTGATTCTGGCATTGCTCTGTGTTACTTCCCAACAGAGAGAAGTGTTCCTTTTCCTCTCATTTCTGAGGGACAAGAGACAGTGGGCAGGAAGAATAGGTGAAATTACATTTGGAGAGGTGCAAACACAAAAGTGACAGGCTTGGAGACAACACGCTTCATTCAAATGGCTATTTGCAGAGCAGATCCTCTGCAAGATAACTTATGGCATGTGAAAAAGTCCTGCACACAGAAAACAGTCTGTCAGGGTAAAATAAAGAGCCCTGAAGCGGTGAAGTCTGGCAGAGCTGTAAAAATAACTTTCACTTGGGAGGGAGGCTGGGAACCCTGCAGCTCCTGATTCTTTTCAAAGGCAATGCCCATAACCACAGCAAGGAACACAGAGGCTACTGTGATGCCTGCAAATCTCCACCAAAACCTCAATTTAAAGCACTATCAAAGATTAAAGGCTGCACTCTCTTGCAACTGCATTAATTATTAAGGCAGCATGCAGAGCTCTTGTAAATGGCTCCTTTCTGTTAGCACAGCACTGAGTTTAAAGGTTAGGGTGGTGGCAGACAGATGATGATGATGATGATGATGATGACAATGACATATGATCTGAGGAGTTTTCTGGCATGGGGGAGAGATGTCTTCTAATACTGGAAGCAGTTTTAGGAAAAATCAGCCTCCCTTCCATGTAGCAGGGACTGGGAAGAAGGAGGGGGCAGCTGAGCTGTAGGGGAAGCAGGAGTGCAGTGCTGAGCTC
>VZUA01047501.1:16769-38715 GCA_013401035.1 Horornis vulcanius
GATGGAGAGGATCAATGGGATGCTGTTGGGATCCACAGAGAGGTGGTATTTTCTGCTTCATCTGTCTCTGTCACTATCTCTCTCTCTCCCCCCACCTCTTTTCTATTTTTTTCTGTCAGATCTACTGATAAATAAAATCCAATGTCACTTTGGCATATGGTCTCATTTGTACTTTAATTCAGGCACCTCTGAAAATTTTAATAACTGGATCTTAAGAGCTACGTGGGGGCAACAGTTGCCTAATTAACCTGAGGAACTGGCTGGGGCAACAAGGAGTGATTGAACACACTGAAGTGAAGGTTGTGTTCTTCTGCAGAAGGTTTTAAGGGGTTTGCTGGTATGAGGTGAAACCATTGTGGCATTGGTAGCCCCAGTTTCCCCACTGGCACTATCTCTACATGGACCATGCAGGCAACCAGCAGCTTCAAACTCCCAGAACTTAATCCCTTTAATCTCCCTGTCTTCTGAGCAATGCAATAAATTAGCAGAGCACCTTTTTTCACCCCATTTTAAATTTTTTCCCCTTTAGAAAACAAATTCAATTTGCTTTATTCTTCCAAAATGAAAGGCAACGTTGTGGGCATTGTGTTTGAATTGGAACGTTTCTTTTCTTGCTAATTTGTTATTGCCAATATTTGTTTGTTTGTTTGCTGTGTGTTAATTTTTGGATAAAACAGAAATATCCAGAGGCAGCTGGATATAAATTAATCTTAGCTAAAAGCTTTTCAGCAGATTAACCCTGGAAGGCGAAAAGGATGTGAACACAGCTGGAATAAATGATTGTTTCCTATTTCAAAGAATAAAGCTCTTTATTTTGGGGGTTCATACTGAGAATTACGAAATTATCTCCTCCTGCTTTTTTTCAGACTTGCCTTTATAAGTGTCATGAGAATAACTTACTGTACACCTTCGTTTCTGTCAAGTTGATGAAATATGTTGCCCAAATCCTTCCTATCCCTCTCCTGGACTGCCACTGATTTCTCAGGCATTTTGTATGTTTATGGCAAATTTGCTGGGAATTCATTAGACCCAAGACTAAAATCAAGGAGTATGGGACATATGTATAGTTTGGTGTTTATGGCACACAATGCTCTTGTTGTGTCCTGTAGGTTCCATCTATTACTTTTTGGTCCTGGAGCACAGCCAAAGCCCTCATGGGGGTATGAGGGGTAACTACTGAGCATCCAACTCCTAAAGAATGAGAAATAGTCAGAGTTTTGTTTGTGAGGCAGAAACTGAAAACGGGAAGAGTGAAGTGACTAAAAACCACTTTTCATCTTGGACTCAGAGCAGTCTTTTTCTCCCAGGGTGGTGTGCAGGTGTGCCAGTAGTTCCTCTGCCACAGAGGAACTACTTTGGGCACAAATCCTTTGGGCGTTTCACACTTCTGACTCTGGCACTGAAACCTGCAGGATGGCCAGGGCTAATGATAAGCAGAGATCTGTGTGGGACAGGTGAATGACTTGCTTGAGTAAAATCGATGAGCACAAGGGAGTTTGCAGCTCTGCCACGACTGCCACGTGCTCCAACATCCCCCTCTCCTGGCACTTGGGACCTTTCCTGAATCTTTTGCCTTTGAACCATGCCAGACAGATCCCACTGTCCATGTGCTGCTCAAAATCCAAAGCAGAACAAAGCAACACCCCAGGGATATCCCCAACTCCAAACTTAAAAGCAAACAACCCCCCTCTGCCCATTGCTTTGATCCTGAATGCTTCCACCTCCTCTTTTATACTTTTGTGACTTCTACACTTCAGTCAGCCTCCAGAAAAGCTGATTGCAGAGGAGGCTGTTGCAGCAACTCCAGCTGTCTGGAAAAGGCAGTTCTCACATGCCAGCTGAGGATTCCACGTTCCAGCTGCTGTGGTGCAAGCAAGGAGCAGTGTCTGCAGTGACTGATGGATGCAGCACAGGAATGTCACAGCTGCGCTTGGGGGACTTTGCCTGTGGAAAGAAAGGAAGCTGACACTGAAAAAGGGCACATCAAATACAGAGATGAATTAATGACTCCTTTCAAAACTTCCTGACGTGGTGCAAGGGACAGATTTGTATCCATAGTGTGTGAAAGAGAGGTCTAGAAAAACATATTTAAATTACTGCAATATTTTTGTTTGTTTTTAAAGCAGCGTCTGCCTGCAAATCCATAGGGACTCTGTCTTTCTCTGTCCTCTTCACCAGAGCACTTGAAAGCTTCATAAAGGTTTCCAGGTTGTTTCCTTGCAATGTCAGATTTGGACATATGCCTCTTTTTAGGGACCTGTGCTGGAGTTAATTTCATTCCCAGGGTCTGGAATGGGGCTGTGGTTTGGATTTGTGCTGCACACAGAGCTGATAACACAGAGGTGTTGCTGTTATTGCTGAGCAGGGATTGCCCAGAGCCAAGGCCTTTCCTGCCCCTCCAAGGCCACACTGGGGAGGGGCTGGGGGTGCCTGGGAGTTTGGGAGGAGAAACAGCCAGGACAGGTGACCCTGAGTGACCCAAGGGATGCTCCAGACCCTGTGACATCATGATCAATATGTAAAGGGGGAGGAAGAAGGAGGAAGGGTGGGGACATTTGGGGTGATGGTGTTTGTCTTCCCAAGTCATTATTCCATGGGACATGGCCCTGCTCTCCTGGAGGTGCTGAACACCTGCCTGCCCATGGGATGCAGGGAATTTACTCCTTGTTTTGCTTTGCTTTTGTGTGTGCCTTTTCCTTTCCCTATTAAACTGTCTTTATTTCTACCCATGAGTATCCTGGCTTTTATCTTTCCAACTCTCTCCTCGATCCCACTGGTGGGAATGACTTTGTGGTGTTTGGTCGCTGGCTGGGGTTAGAACACAACAGGACCTGAGATGGTGAGAGCTGAACTGTGCAGCCCAAGGGCTCAGAGAGAGCCTCTGGCAGCCAAAAACCCACACGACCTCCAGTTGTGGCCTGGCGTTGGGGTCAGAAAATGTGTCTGGCACATTCTCGCTGACAGATTGATTTCTCAGAACATATTGCCAGGCAGATTTGGAGAGAGGATATTTTAGATAAAAGAAGTATTCCAAGATGAACATCCAGGGGTGTTCTCTAGTTTGCTTTCCAACAGTTTATTGAAACACAAAGGATAATGAAAAGACATTAAAACTTTTACTGCCCATATGACATTGTATTTCCTGTTACGCTGAATGTTTTGATGAGAAATCCTGCAATTGAATTTTAGCACATCCTTTAGCATGTTTTGGTAGGGACTGAGTGCTGCTGCTGGCTGAGGCTGCATGTGCCTGAGCTCCCACTGATTTCTGCTGGAGCTGCGGCCACAGAGACTGGCAGGGGAGACAATGTTCCTCTGCTTGACAGACAGTTTATAAAAACTGGATAAGTCTCCACTGTTTCAGAAGTCTTTCCCATTGTTGCTCTATCACCATTATAAGAAATCACTTGAGCTCCTTGGGGACGGGCATTTCAAGACATTCCTGTAATAACATAAGTTCACAGCAAAATTTTGGCTTTGGTTTCACCATAGGCATTTATTTCCTTTGTGTGTTTCAGTTTATGGAAAACAGGGAAGACAAATTTAGACCATCCATTTTATTCTTTCCTGGGGTTTATTAATCACCAGACAGCAAGCAATACTTCCTGTAGAGTGTGGTTATTATTGCTTTGTTCTTGCCTCTAATATAAATATTTTCGAGATGTCCTTCTAACTGAATATGTTTGTGTTAAATCAGCAGTTCTGTTCTGTTTATTAAAACCAAACTTTTCCTTATTGAGTATTGTTGCAGAATTAATTACCAGCCTGTTACTGGGTTCCTTTCTTTTCCAACAAGGGAGGATTAAAGCAGCAGATGCTGGGAATGCATCAGCCACAGCAGTTTTCGTAAAGCTTTCCCTGAGGACTTGAATTTGCTCTTCTGTTATGTACGCGTCTTGACCTGGAGATCAGATGAAGACATTAGAAGAAATCCCTCATATTTACACCCAAGAAGTCCCTGCTAGGAGGGCTTGAAGAGAAGACTGAGAAATATTCTTCAGGTAGAGCAATTTTCTTGCTGTCCTCTGTCTGATATAGTCCATGGTAAGAAATAGCCCAACCTTTTGCTTCATACTCTCTTCTCTGAATGCCCTGGAAGCTCCAGGTGTAATGCTGACCTGCTGAGACCTGGCTGCCTCCAAATGTGTCCCACCCAACCTCTCTGATCTGCAGCCAGGAGCCACACAGCACATGGAAACCCATGAGTAGTTAGTTCAGCTACAACCAATGGCTTCGGGTATGCCAGGATATGTTTTCTTAGATTAAAAACCTCTGGCAGAAATGGCAAAAAATAAATAAAATCCTGCAGTTGCTTTGGCAAAAGCTTCATGTTTTTGCAGATGCCCCCTGCCACCCAGTTTTGTATTTTCCTGTGAGTTCTGAAGTTTTTTATGTGTCTTTTAGTGAGTAGCCATTTGTAGCACTCGTTTTCCTATAGCAGGAATATAGTATGTTCCTATAGGGAGGAATTAATGATGTAAGCTCGACAGGCTTGCAGGGGATGGCCAAGCCAGTGCCTCGAGCTGGGACATGGCACAGTGAGGGAGAGCCAGAGTCTCTCAGCCAAGCAGGCTGAAAGTTTCTGGGTCTGGGCCAGACCATTCTTCATGCTTGCAGACACATCCTTGGTAGGTGCTCACACGCCCTGGGCGAGAGGCGGCTCCCTTTGATCCGAGGTGATCTCTGGATGTTTGACTTTGCCTGGGAAAGGAGCCTGGCTGAGCTATGAGGCTGCTGCTTGGCTATGTGCAAACAGGGGGTTGGGGTTCCCTCTGGCTCAGGGGCTCACAGTAACCAGGCTTGGCCTTCTTTCAGACCCTGCTATTTTTACCCTACTCTGCTCCAAATTTATTTGCCGCTTGCCAGCTCCCCAAGGTTTTTCTCCCCAATTCACCTCAGCAGCAAAGCCAAAGCCCGACCCTGTGGTGCTAACTGGGTAGCACTGGGGCAGCAGAGTGTGGCTTTGAATCACAGATGGAAAGCTCACACTTAAAAGTGTTTGTAAAAACTGCTTCCTTCCATTAGGGCATGCAGATGTTCCTGACTCCCTATAAAACAGAGGGAAATGCCTCATTGCCTCATGATGGAGTGAGGCAGAGAGTGGTGGGGCTGGAAAACCACACCTGCAACATGGGGACACCTGGCAAAGGGAAGGGCAGTGTTCCAGGGATTGTGCCCTGGAGGAGAAGACAGCACAAGGGACTCTGGGTCAAACCTTGGGACGTGGCCATGTAAAAATCTGCTCATAGCATCAGGTTGCAAGTTTTACACAGCTCTGACAGAGTCCTTTCAGGAACACGGCTTGGTTCAGAGCACACTGGACCTGTCAGTGTGGGCTGGTGTTAGAAATGCACTTGGGAGCCTCCAGTGACTACACAGGTTTGGGCTGCAGCAGGGAATGGCATTTTGCAGCTGGTTAGGAAAGAGCACAGTCCAGCCAAAATATTCTATCTTTAGGTGTTGCAAAAAAAAAGTGAAACAGAAAACTGGGTTCACCCAAATTGTCCATTCCTGCCAGCAAGGAATGTGTGTTTGAGAAGAAAGGAGATTTCTTAATACCAGTGGTTCTCCCATGGCCTGCTTTCCTATTGTCTGAACACTGGAGACTGGCAGGAAGTGTTCAAAGTGTGTTCAAGCAGTCTAAGTGTTCCTGTTTTACTTCTGTCATGAAACAGTTCTGCTTCTGGGCATTTTTTCCGAACTTCTGTGGTTCCCCTTTTGTCAGTGTGGCACTGAAGGACCTGAGGCAAAGGAGCAGGTCCCCAGCCAAGGGCAGCAGCCAGTGATGCCATGACTGGGCAGATGCCTCCCTGCACACACCGGGAGGGCCAATGCTTTAGAAGGTGAAGCTGTTGGTCCTTGAAGAAAAGTCTTTGCTTGCTGGGGGCCGTGAGGCATGGCTGGGTCTCAGGGAGGGTGGGAGCACCTCCAGGATGCAAAAGCATTGCCTGCCATGCTTAGAGTGCTCCTTTTTTATGGGCAATGGGGGGGAAGATGTGAAAAGGAGGAATGATGACTGCAGAGCACAAAGAAAAGTGACCTCCTGTGCCACTGAGCTACAGCCCAGAAACTCCATAAAAATGCAGCTGTGGCTTGAGCAGTGCCTTTTATTTATGTGGCATTTCTGTGGGTAGTACAGCGAAACAAAATCTGTGAGACTCACAGTATTGCATGATTTCTTTCCTTAGGGTTTGGGGCTTTTAAGGTTTTTTATTAGCTGGAGATGATTTCTTGAACAAACACCCATGCAGCTAGCAAAGAAGAGGGAGAAGTTGTGAAATGTCTTTGAGCTCCACTATCTGCATAATAATAGCAGATCCAGCAGAGGGATGCTGTGTCTCCTTGCTAGATAAATTCCCAGCTGGCTTTTTCTGGTGGCTGCTGGGAGCACATTCACTCAGGGAAATAGGAGGTGGACTGTGTGGTTAAAATGATAATGGAGTTTATACAGCAAACCCCAGCTATCACTGACTCACTGGAGGTGGCACTTCCTACTGTGCTCCCACCCACCCCAGCAGCACAATTTTGCAACATAAATTCTTCCAACAAAAGCCAGGCGTGCCTGAGGAAGGTGGCTGTGCAGGGAGCAGTTTGATACTGCACAGTAATAGTAATAATGGTGCAATATTTTTAATTCTCAGGACAGCAAATACTGGAGAGCAGAGGAGGTAGGCCTTATGCTGGGGGCAAAAACCTTGAGGTAAAATGGAACACAGCTTTTCAAATATTTCAACTGTTTTTTTTTTTTTTTTTTTTTCAGTAGCTCTACATGAAAAAAAAGGCATTTTTAAGCAGCAACTATGAGGTAGTCAAAACAAACAAAACCCACATAATTCACAAAAATGCCTTAAATTAAATCTGTAGCTGGCTTGAGTGTTCTCAATTGTTACCTAGATCAAGCTTTTGTTTGTATGTTGTCAAAGCCAAAGATTTAAACCTGATTGTCACTGCTAATTCTCACTACAACAGAGCAGCAGCAGTAGCTATTCATACCTAATGTATTGGTATATTCCCCCTCTTCCCCCAGTAATGGTTTTTTGGTTTTGTTTTTTTTTTTTTTTTTTTTCCCCAAATTAAATTAATTGTTGGGAATAGCTTGGGTGAGTGACAGGGTTTTGTTTTCTTGGAAATAAAAATCAAATCAGCTCTCTTTTTTCTCCTTGCCCTTCTGTACGTGTGAACAACCAGCAAATTAATGAAATCTCTGCTTTCTAGTAAGGATAAACAGTTTAAAGGAACTGGCTGGGATGCTTCTGTTTGTTTTTGACTTGGTGATAATGTCAGGCTGTAAGTCACTATCAGCGTTTTAACAACTTCTATGGAAATTCCAGAGGTATTTAATTTGCTGCTTGGTATATAAAAGCTATTCCTGCTGAGCAAAATGTGCTGAATATAATCCTTACTCAATTACCACAAAAATTGTTGAAACTTGGTGAGGGAGCTGTAACACACCCAATCCATCGATTTACTTTGTCTTGTATATTTAACTGTTTCCACAATTGCAGGTGCAGTTTGAGAAGGGGGTTGCAATTATTTGTAATTTTACATATTTATGTATTTTTAAAGCTGCTTTTGTTCTCTTTCTTTCTGCAATACGTTCCATAACTTTTAGCACAGTGGAGTGCAATTATAGTCTCTTACAGTTGCAAACCCCCTAAGAATGATTGAGCTGTTGCTTTAATGAAAATGATCCTTTTCTACTTTAGAGCTGATGGGCTTTGTCACAGAAGCTGCAGAACTTTACTCTGGCACATGAAGTAAGTGACATTACAAAGGATTTCTCATCCTTCCTTGAAAACTTGGCCTTAAAATCTATTTTTGATTGTTTAGATATATTCCTACAGCACAGTCTCTGGTCTGAGGCTAGTGATCTGATGCTGAAGGATAATTTCTAATGTGAAAAGGTATCTGCTGTACATAAATATAAATGTGTAAGTCTATGAATGCCAGGACTTCAGCCAGATATCAAGGATTTGGGATGGGCCAAAGAGGACAGCAAGTGCTGGACAGGAAAACAGCTGAGGAAAACTAAGGGTTGGGGGCAGCAGGACAGAGCAAGAACTCTTTCTGTAAGGGGAGGCAATCCATCCCAAGAGGTGATGTTGTCAAAAATAGTCCCTTCTACTAATGGGAGAGTTGAAATTTCAGCTCAGCACCCTCAGTATTTTGGGAACATTGGCAATGATGTCTCCTAAACAACAGGTGACAAAGAGACTTGGGAGAGTGTTTAGAAAATCTAAACCTTTCTTGGGAAACTGTCCAAATCCTTCAGCCTGGAAGCAAAGAACAAATTAAATCCCTTTGCTCTGAGAATTGTTGGTCCTGCCTTTTTGTACAGAGCAAACTAAAGTGTGTTTGCCTCAGCTGGGGAGGTGAGCCATGTGGGACAGAGTACTTCATGTGTGAAAGTCAAAATGTGGCTTTCTTTCTGTTCAGTTGCAGTCTGGCCTTCTCAGCTTCCCTTGAGTAGTGGAAAGATTGTGTTTATTTCTTAGCAGTCTCTCTTCAGTGTCCCACACTTCCCTCTTAAATAACTGGTATGAGCAACTGCTGGAAACGTGATGCAGACTAAATGGAACACGTATTGATTTATGCAATGGCTTTAGTGGTTCTTTGTGGTGTGATTTGGCTTCTTGGGGCCTGTCCCTTCCCCCCATCTCTAAATCCATTTTTGGGTTAAATGCACTCTCTTCGTTTTACCCTTGTACAGACCATGAAGTTCTGGGATTTCCTGCACATGGAAAGGAAGCCACAAATTTTGAAGCTATTGAAATACTCAGAAGCTCAAATCTCTACAGCTATTCCAGACAGCCTTTGAAACACTAAAGCAAGTTTTATTACAGATATTGGTTTACGTTACACTCATTTATTAAAACCTAAGGACATCTTTATAAAAACTACTGTATATAAAGACGAGAGCAGTGCAATAGCAGTGTAAAACACATTTTTGGTTTACTTGGCAATCACTTTAGAAAGACAATATGATTCATAATATGAAGTCAGAGAATGCTGCAAAAATTAGGACAGGATTAGACCAGAAACTAGATTAGCAAATCACTGGACACTGGCACGTATTGATTTCAAACATCAAGTGTTATGTAAACAGTATTATCATCAGTGTATCAATAAAGAGAAATCACTGCAACCCTAGAATTTCTAGTTAGCTTAATTAGCCTAAAATAGTCTGCTATCAAAATAGACTATTGTACTGTATATATATTATCTTCTTAGTAATTTACTACTTTTGCAAAAGGAGGACTAGAAGAAATGCCTGTCTTACAGAAGAGAACTTCTGAGGCTGAGAAAAGGTGTTTCTTCCCAGCCAGTGGTTGAGGTTTTGTTTTTGTTGCTTTACTTTCACAATACAGGCAGTGGAATAGAACTGACTTTAGAAAATCATTTTGATGGGTTAACCTCACTGCTTCTTCAAGTGGACAGTCCTCATACAGAAATCACAGCTGTAGTAAAACTATAAAAAACAGGTGTCTAAAATAGCTGCTACAATATGCTGAATTATACATTAAGAGGCCAGATTATTCTCACTCTGTTTTTTGTAAAATCCATAACCAGGCACGAAAGATGGTTAAATTACAACACCAAGTCCTGCACAAGCTTTGTAACTTATCTTTTGATGTCCTACGTTATACACAGCAATTACTAAGAAGTTGGACACAGTTCTCAGTGAAACAGAAGAGAGGAAGTTATTTGGACAGGGGAGGAGGCTTCTGGAGCAGGAAGGTCACTAATAGCCACTGAGATAGACAGCTGCCATTGTCACTAAGGGGGTATATAATGTATGCACTTTTGTAAGTGTTAATCTCAGATCCCTTATTTTTCCAGACATATCAGGATGGACATAGGGGAAAATACAAGTATTTTAGTCCAGATCACTTCTTTTAGAGGAGGATTGCATTTGAACCAGTCTCTCTGCAAAAATAACTGAAAAGTTCATTGCAGTTTATCTGGTCCACCATAATTTTGATCAAGTAAATGCAGAGGATATCAGAGCACAGCTACAGAGGTGGCTGAGGCTGCAGGTAGCTGAGTGTGTAGCCAGTGCTCTTCTCCAGTGTCCCAACACCAAGGAAGAAGGGCTGATAGAAATGGTGGTAGGGAAATATGCAGTGCACTATTTCCCTTTAATTTAAGGCCAAATTAGCATTAGTCTTATTCAGGATCTTTTATTCTGCCAAAGTAGAGAGACTATCAGGTGATTATAGCAACACAGCTGATGAAAAATTGTTCACCAGCTATTTATCCATAAATTAATTGGTAGGCAAAATCAGAATTTCAGCCAGAGAGTATCTACCTTATGTTAACTGGCTCTGTATAGAGAATAAAAGAAAACAAACAAACAAAAAGCACATCCATTACAAGGTATATGTGTACTAGAAGTAAAGCATAAAACTGCTCATTAATAACGCACAATTCCCAAAGGGAAAAAAACCCTTACAAAATACAGTAAGTCACACAAACCAGTATCTAATACAAATTCCTTTATGAACACAAGCTTTTTCCAAAGCTCTCTGTGGCAGTGATCTCCTCACAATGAAAGTAGGTGGTGGGAGAAGGTAAAAGGACCAGGCAGTTACTGCAGAGCACCACACTGGTTACTGTGGATGTTTTTTTGGGTGTCTGCAAGGGTTATGGATCTTAGAGCCAACAAGGAACTGTGGAGGAGGCATGAGCTGGCATGGATGGCATCACCTCCAGCTACTCGGATTCCTTTGCTTTTCTTGGAGAATTCTTAAGGTGTGACAGAGGTGCAACACTCCAGGTGTGACACAGGTGCAACGCCCCAGGTGTGACACAGGTGCAACACCCCAGGTGCACTGTGGCAGCTCCCTTTGGTCTCTACAAGTGGGGGGGGTGTGCAGGAGTTTCTGTGATGAGTGAGAGTGGGCCAGGCTCCAAGCTTTCCTGGGACAGGATGGAGTTTAATGCCTGCAGGGTGGCACTCCCACCTGTGAATTTGTTCTCTTAGGCACTGCCTGCCCTTACTCAGTGATACCCAGCATGTTTAGTTGTTGGTTTACAGAGAAAAGGGGTATGTTGGTATCCTACTCAGATTGGGATTTATCTGAAGACTGGGCTTCTCCTCCTATGGTTTCCAGCCCTGTTGGATCCTCCAACACTATTTATTCCTTCATGGTTTTAGTCACATGCCAACTTGAACTCCAGTAGCCGTGAACTCACTCAGATCACTGAGAAGAGTGTCCCCTTTGAGTTCAACAGAAGACTAAAATTCATTCAGCCAATGAGGTACAAAAGGAACATTTGAGTATTCATTAACAAGGTGTTCCTCATGTTGTGGTTACATGGTAAAATGTATGGTTATTTTAAAGTTACTGAGATTTGCAGGACAAAATATTAGCCACGAAGGATGAAATCGGCATTTTCATGGCTTTGTGTTATGATTTCCAGATTAACTCCTCTGTCTAGCTGTCATTGCCAATTCTCCATGCAAATATCTTAAATAACTGAATTTCATAGGATTTGCTCATGTGATTGATACTGTATGACTTTAAATAACCCCGTCCTGTGGAAAGTTACATCAGCCTATTGCAACCCAGTGATCAAGTGCTGCCCACACTGCTGTGGCAGAGTCACTGCCTTTCTGGCTTACAGATGGATTCTGAGGCTTGTATGGGGTAAACTCTGAGGGAATTGGACTATTGCCTTGCAAAGCAAGGGGACAATGGCGTTATTGCTTTTTAAATACAGTTTGTTGGGGTTTTTTTCTGTTTCTCTTTCAGCTTCGAGGAGTATGGGGGTGGAATGGTGTTGCATCCTAATAAATTTGCCCTCTTCAAGAACCTGAATTTAATATGGGCTCGGATGTCTTAGCAGAATCATTTCCAGTGATCTAAAAATGTGCATTGTGGTTGAAGTGATTGCTACCCTGCAGTCTGACTCAATGAAAGGGCTCTGCTTACCTTTGCAATGCATAGGACAGTATGGTTAAGAGTGATGTGGATTGCCAGCATCTACCCTATTGTGACAAAATGTTCACCAGGGAACTTTGGAAAAACTCACATTCAGGATTCTGACACTTAGGCTGAGATTAGGCTCAAATGGCAATTGATGGATGGGGAGGCAAAGAAAAGTTATCTACCAAAGGTTTGTCTAGTGGTCGTTTTCCAACTTTGTGTGGATTTGCCAGAGCAACTTAATTTTCTTCTTACTGAGCATTTTCATATGATGCTTCCTTTCAGAGATAATCGTGTCAGTCTAGAATTAAAATATTGCTTACAGAATACTTTCTCCTGGAGACTCTTTCTATATCATTTGCCTGTAGAAGTTGTTTGAATGGTGTCTGTCTTCAGGTGACTTGCTCAGTCTTCCTCTTGTTGTCCTTCTCTCTTATTATGCTTATCCATAATTTTTTCAGCTCTTGTAATTTAGTTGATTTTCTTGAAAGCTGCTCCTTGAAGTCTGGTCTTACCTCTCCCATCTTGAGGCACATCAATATAATTTTCTAGAAGACACAAAGCACAAAAGATTTCCATAATGTTCTAGGATCACCCAACACCAAAGTATTTCCTGTAAAGAAAAACTTGTAGTATTCTCAGTTGCAAATTTAATTTGTGGAGGCAAGAAAGAGGAAGGAAAAGCATGAGGAAGAAAGAGGAGGTGTTAAGAGGTGTCTACCTTCCCTTGTTAGTTCTGTTTGGTCCGGTATGACCCTGTGTGTGCTATGGATGGCTGCATTCTCCTTCTCTTTTTTGATTCTGCATAGCCAGAGTGGGAAGTTAAGCTTGTTTCTCCCTGTTCATATTAAACTGGGGTCCTGGCTGCTTACACTGACCCCTATTCCTTTCCTATGATGAGAAAACATGCTTCTATTTCTCCACATATATGTGGGGAAATAATATATTTATGTGCTTTCCTCACAGAAGTGTTGCAAGCATTACTAAGCTTTCTGCTCGCAGCGCCTTCTGGACATTGCAGCTGCTTTAAATCTGCTGCTTCAAGTCTTGTGCAGAGTGTGCAGCTGGCTGTGTGATCCATCCACAGGCAGCTATGGCAGGGTGCAAGGGACTGGGCTGAAGGTCCAGCTAGGGAATGTTTTGAGGCAGACTAAGATCATTGATCATAGTAACAAAGTAAAGAAATACATCTGTTTGCTCAAGCAGGCAACAAGTGCAAGATGCTGGGCAGTGCAAGGTGGGCTATGCAGCCACCTGGGCCATAGCACAACAGTGTTACCTTAAATCAGATTGAGGCATTTTTCACAGTACTGTCAGCCAGAGAGGACCTCCAGACAGAAAGATGCAATTTTCTTACAACTCTGAGGGTTTAAGCCTTCACCCAAAACTCAGTCACATGAGACTTGCCAAAGTTTGACAGCTAATTTCTTTCTAATAATCAAATAGCCTATACAGGCTTATTCATGTTAGAATCACACACACAAAAAAACTTGTTTCATTCTGTCACTATACTTTTTTTGATACTGGTAGAAATGCATATTAACACAACATGTAAACCTGCCTCTTGTAAGGTCTGCACAGAGATGAAGTTTAAAATGAGCTGTTTCTATCTAGAAGAGAGTCTCAGGAGACTTAGCTATAACTAATTAAAAAATGCCTGGGGAGAGAGAAACTGAAGAATATGAGTGCATATCATGGCTTGCAGGCACCTCTGTCCTTCACAGCACCTTCAGCTGTTCCTTCTCACTCTTTTGTAGATTGCCACGTGTGCTTCCCCTCCTGTGAAATGTTTTACTAATCTGCTATCTGCATAATTTAAATCACTAGACTGTTTGACAGGATGCAGTTTCTTTTATTTATCTGTCTTTGCTTTTAAATAAATGTTTAGAGATGCAGCAGATAGAGCAGGCATTGGTGGGTCCCAGGACAGAGTGCAATTTTGAACGTGCCCAACCTATCAGCCAGTTACTCTTTTCCTCTACCTGAGTGTCCCAAAGTTTCTGCTGGCCAGGGCCTTCTTCAGGTTAGTGTAAAATCAAGAGTGTCAGCAAGGTGGTGTAAAGTGAGAGTTACTGGAGTTCCTGGACCCAAAGACCATAGCAAAGTTCATGAATATTTGTATGCAGCACAGAAGCTAAAGCATCACTCCCATGAGTAGCCTGGATCTCCTGCCAATTCCTCTCATCTGCCTAAAGCTATGGGAGAATGAGTGGGAGGATGTGGACAGCAGAGTCAGCAACACACAGACCCCCAAAAGATCTGAAAGCCTCTTACAGCAAGCAGGAAGTATTCACCCTGCATTTTCCAAGCTGGATAAGTCTGGCCAAAATCCACAGCTTCTCCCTGAAACCTCAACAGGACAGCTGTTAGGCTAAGAGGTCTTCTTCCCCTACAGAAAACGAGGTGGGATGTGGGATGGATTGATTGATTGATTGATTGATTGATTGATTGATTGATTGACTGGGGGCTGGACCAGTAAGGTTGAGAGGCACTGCTTCAGATCATTTTGCTATAGTGGGATGCTGTAAAATACCAGCATTTTCCTAAGAAAGATGAATGCTAATTTCCATGTGCAGGACTGTTATATTCCAGTCTCCCAACACAGCTTGCTTGGCAACAGAAACGCTGTGTTTGTCACTTCTGGTCACTTCTACAGGGTTTTAATGCACTTAGAGCTGGAGCCTATGCTCTGGAGGTGGCTCAGGTTGCTCCTTTTCCCTGGCAGAAGCTGCCACTGCCGCTCTACCTGGCTGCTCAATGAACAGCACCCAGTCAAGCCACATCAACAGGGGTGAGGTTCAGATCAGATATTAGGAAGAAATTCTTTACCATGAGGGTGGAAGGCCCTGGCACAGGTTGCCCAGAGCAGCTGTGGCTGCCCCATCCCTGGAAGTGTCCAAGGCCAGGTTGGACAGGGCTTGGAGCAGCCTGGGCTAGTGGAAGGAGTCCCTTCCCATGCAGGGGGTGGAACTGGACAAGCTCAAAGGACCCTTCCAACCCAAATCACTCTGTGATTCTGTGATTTTCATTGCCTGACAAGGCAGCAGCCAACTAAAAGACTCATCTTTGACAGCAGTAATTGCTTGGCGGCTCAGTTCTGCTGCAATGAAATGCCATCCGTTAGTAATGAAGGAATGATTCAGAGCCTCTGGAGGCAAGTTTTTCCAGAGATTTCTGCCATTTTTCTAACAAATGAGGTAAACAGTTGCCACACTCACCACTACAAGGCCTCTGGTTAAGCTGGTGTTGACATAAAAGTGCCATCGATCAGCACAGTCCCTTCAGGGCTCAGATTCACCCTGGATCCATGGCTTAACACAAGTTGTGGCTCACAGCTCACACAAAAGAAACCAGTGTCTGCAACTGCTCAGGTTTTACTCTGGCATAAGATGGCACTGCACTGATCAGAGCAGGACTGCTGTGATCTGCATCTGTTGAGGTTCTGCTGCTGTGCCTTCCAGTCTGGTCAGTGGGATTGGGAGAAAAGCTTTTGCTCTTTCTGGTCCCAGGCAGAGCTGGGACTCCAGGCTAACAAAGAGCTTCCTGCAATAAGAAGCCCTTGGTGGCTCCACCGATTGTTGCAGGAAATAGGAATGTGCCCTCCTTCCCCAGACGTGGAAGGACAAGGGAGGACAAAGCACAATGCACCAGACTTTGTAAAAGCCTCAGCAGACTGAAAGGAAGGACATGAGAAATTAACTGCAGGACAAGCACTAAATGAAAAGCCATTCAGTTGACTAAATATATTTCAAGCCAGAAAGAAGTAGAATATAATCTAATCCCTCTGCCTGTGAAGTCTGCCAAAGAGCAGGGAAATAAATTTAAAAGTTTGGCATCTGTAGACTCCAATGGCTATGTTATACAGAGCATGTAACATGATATCCAAAATATATACTGAAAGGTTGCTTGAGTAGCCAATACTAATTCTTTGACATGCCAAAATTCCAGAATGAATGCTGCTGGTTCAATCTCAATTTGGCCACCTTGTTTGTGTGAAAGAAAGTGGAAAATATCAGACTTTTTAGGTGGGAATCCTCTTTTTTTTTTATTTTTTTTTTTATTTTTTTTTTTATTTTTTATTTTTTATTTTTTATTTATNAGGAAACTTCAACAACAAGAAAAATTTGTTTCAGGCTGCTCAGTACCAAAGAGATTGAATGTTCAGGGTTTTTTAAATTTACAAGAAACAACTCAGCATTATGCAGTGCCCCTGGGTGCTGCCATCCTACCATAAAGGAGCATTGGAATTGCCTCTATTTTCATCCCCAGGCTGATTTACCTCACTTTTGATGGATCACAAATTCTCCTCTAGCTGTGAAATGCATCCCAGGACCTGCATCAGGTTCAGATGAGAGGAGGACCTTAAGGGGTGGCAAATCAATTTTGTCACAGCCACTGCATAAAATGACCACCATCCCTGATAGCCACTGCTAATATTTCTAAATAATAGCTGGCTCAGGGAAGACAGATATCTGGTGCTTAAGAGTTTAAACAAAAGTCAGGCACTGGAAATGTTCAACTTAAAAAACAGACTGAAATTCCACTTAAATGCTGTTCCTACCACAACTGACAATCTGGCAAAAATTGAGAGAAATGCCAAAATGTTTGAAAGCAAATACCTCAGGACGGTGTTAAGGTTTAAATGGAATAAATGTGCAATACATGTCTGATTCACCAGAGTTAAACAATGTTGCTTTGCAGGTGGGAAGAAAGCATTTGGATTATTTAAATTTCCCTTGCATTATCTTACAGCAGCCTATCTGCTCCCTGCAACGAGCTAACATCAGCACAGTGTTTGAGGTCAGACACAAGGTGTGAATGTCACTTGTCAGGGTGTTCTCCCTTCCACCTAGGAAATGCAGGTGGAAAACAGGCAGGTGCTTACTTCCACTACTCTTTCACAGCTGAATCGCTCGTCTGTGTAATGGGAGCTAATTATCACCTAAGGGCATCATGTGTTAAAAAGGTGATTGCTGTCAGCTGTCTCAGACATGGGAGCTCTGTTTACAATGCTTACCAGAAAGGCTTACTAGAAAAAACCAACTTGTGAAGCAGCGCTATTTAAAGAGGCTTCCATCTGAATAGTGTGTTATGAGTGCTGGTAAGTCTGCTTTTTAAATTGCTCCCCACATTTCTTAAGAAACTCTTCTCTTACAGACCAGTTTAAGCTTGTGCTACTCCCCTAAGGGCTCAGGGGGTATAACCCAAATTGCACACTGCATCACATCACTTCTGAGAGCTGCTCCCTGCTTTTGGAGGAACTTTAGACACTTTGGGAAGATCTTGTGCTCCCAAGGGATGGGCTGGCTCGGGCAGAGAGAGCTGCTGGCAGGTGTCAGGCTGGTACCTGCTGGCCAGGTCATGCTGCTGTCCTGCAGAGGAAGGTTGGTGGGTCAGGGGAGGTGCAAGGCTGCTCTCCATGTCAGAGAACTGGAAAGATCTAAACTCCACTGCTGCTTATTTGCCAGATAAATCTGAAACCAATACTAAGACCTTCTAATTACCAGCTGTGTACTCCCCACTGGTGTGCACTCACCCATGAGACAGGGTTATCACACCAGTGGAGGAGCTTTCTTTGCCTCTTTACTTTTAAACTTGATTCTGTGACTCTTTGTTGCTCATGTTGAGTTCAGAGAGGGTTTTCAGAGGAACACTTTGCCTACAGGATGTGTTTGGGCTTCACACTGGTAGCCTCACTGGTTTGGACTTGTGTCTAGGGCAGTGCTGTGATGTGGAAGCCAGAGAGCTCGGAAACAAATTGCAACCAGTCAGGAATTGGTTTTGGTACAGCAGAATGGTCACACTACCAGAGATCTGGCTGCTCTTTTGGAAAGTGAGGCTTAGGATCCGCTTGGATCCAAGGCCTGACCTACAAATGGGTGCAGGAGGAGATTTGGAGTGAGCCTGGAGAGCTGCTGCAGGCAAGGACTGGCCTCCTCCAGCTCCTTCCCCTGAACTGTGGGTGTTAAAACAGCAGCTGGCTTAACTTTTGTAGTTAACAGGGCTGCCTGGCCAACAGAACAAAGCTAAGAGGGAAAACTGGTTTCCTGTAGAGTCTCTGGAATTTCTATAATTGTGCAAATTAAATACATCTTTTGTCCCATCAGCTATGTTGGGTGGGAGGGGAATGAAACCACACAGGATACAATTTTCTCTATTTTTTTACTAATGGCCATATTTTACAATACTCACTTGCAAAGAGCAGTGATGTGAAACCAATTGGGTTGCTAACATAAACAAACATTACTTACTGTAAATAATGATTTCTGAAGTAATCCTATGCTCCTGAAAGTCAAGTATTTTTCAATTAGTGGCAGTGTTTTTCATTTGGTAGTTCCTGAATTGGTTGATACTCCTGAACACTGTTCTGGAAAGTAAAAACATCCAGGAGAATTTCTGAGGTTTCTTTTTATTTTAAATGGAAATATGAAGCATTCAAAGTTTGATTTACAAGTTTTGAATGGAGGAACAGATGAAGGTTTGAGGACATAAATTGAAAGATGATCACTGAAAAGCTGTGTTTTTCCTCACTGAAGAGCTGCAGTCAGACTTTTCATGATCTGAAATGTTTTCTTCCTCCTCTTAAGGTTATTTCAGTAAAATAGTCAAAACACCCCAGGCCTGCCAAAGTATCTTAAAAGAGTGGATGGCAAATTACAAATAACACTGAAAATCAGCTGGACTTACTAATTCTGCAGATATTTATGAAATCCTCGTGCCACTACCAGGCTGCCTGAATCAGATGTGTTGCCTGAGGCGGAAATTCATCCCATTGATTGTTGATTAATTTTCCTGCTAATATGTGGCAGTCCTTAAACAGATGATACACCTGAACCAGAATGTCTTTGCATTTGATTTTGATTCACAAAAATCAATAATTTCTTTTGATTCACAACCCCCCCACCCTGGTTATGCTATGTAAACAGTTTGTGCTGCTTTCAAGTATTTTCGGGACCCCAAGGCATCATAATGCCAAGCTGAACCTGGGTATCATGTGAGGAACTCTAGACTTATTATTCCACTTGAGACTGTGCTCATTTTTACATCTTTTTCATAAACCTGGAGTGACCAAATAGTTTTAATTGCACTCTTGTCATAAAGGAAGATATTTAAAAACAGAGGAACTATTCCTAGAGGCAAGAGAGTATTTTGCAAGAGGCAAGAGTAAGGTCCAAGTGTGTTGCTTTGGAAAGGAGATTTATTGCTGTGTGTAGTGTAATGTAATGGCATAGATTCTCCAAGTGGGTTTCATCACACCTAACTGCAGACATTAGAATGGTAAAATGGGTAAATTTCTAGAGAGCTACCTCAGGGTCCTTTATTGTCAACAGAAAGCAATTCTGCAGAGCTACTCCACTCCTGCAGAACTACTTTATTCCTCCTCAGACAGGCTCCAAGAGAAACTGATAGTACAAGAACCTCAGAGTCCTAAGGTTAACTTAGGAAATCAGAAGCCCCACTGGCCCCAAAAACTGAATTATAAAAATGTGCAACACTAATACAGATCCCTCTCAACATCATCTTCACACTCACACTGCCACATGCAAATACACTATTTCCTATGTAAATACATGCAACTCTTGTTTTACAATCCAGTACCACTAAGTGGAAGGGTTTCTGTAATCTCCTTGTTCTGGTTTCCCTCACATTTATTCACAACCAGGTTTGATGAACACGTGCAACAGACCTGTAACATCCTCAAAGATTCTGATGGAAAAGCCAAGGCCTGTAGATATTTCCTCAAACACAGCTACCTCTGGAAAGAGAAGCAGATTCTTATCCCACATCTGCATGAGCACTCCTAGATATTTTTTCCCCCATCTCACAAACTCAGTGGCAGGAAAGGTAAATCCCTGAGGTTCATGACATGCCAAGAGTTGCTGCATATTCCTTGTAGCGGGGTAATAGATGGGCATTCTCTGGAGCAGAGCTTGATCCTTGATTTGTTCTTGGTACTGCTGTAAAAACTCTTAAAAAAATCAGTGAACTTGAATTATTTCTGCATCAGTGGTAAGGACTGAGCTATCTCTGGTTTCAGCTCATCCCAGTTTCCCAAAAGCTGATGTCACCAGCTTTCAAAATCTGTTCCTAGAGAGTGGCTCTGACATACCTCAGACACTCAAATATTCTCCACGTCTGCTGAGCTCTTATACAGCAGTGCCAAACCATTCATCTTAGATCCAGGAGAGCACAGTGGAAAGTACAGGAGACTTTACAAGAGCGTGCCCTTCTGTGTTAAAATTCAGGTACTGGATAGGAGAAAAAGGCCCCTTTTCATGCTGAGTGACAATTTTGTTTAATAGATCCTCTAGAAATTAAAAGTGAGGCTTTAAAAAAAAAAAGTAGTAGAACTTGGCATGTGATTTATGATGTACCTTATTAGGACACTGCCTTTCTCTGCTTACACAGTCTCCTACTGCACCAAAAATACTGACAGGGATATTTTAAAAACTCACTAACACCAAAACTTTGGCTGAACAGTATTGCTTGATTCAGAAAGAAGAGCACTTACAGTTACCATGTGGTAACTTTCAGCTTTTTAAATCAATTTATGTGCAAATGAAGTTGTAGCTCTGAGTATCTTTACTTATGGGGATGGTCAATTCTAAATGTTGTAACAGGTGTTTGCAAGTTACAGCTGAGGGTAAATGCAGCTCAGTTATACAGGATGATGTGGTTTGTACTTTGGCATTAACTGAACAGAAAAGTTAGAGAGTAGAGGAGAAATGTGGCCAGATGTAAGAAATGCATGTGTTTATTTATGTATCTATTCATCTGGCCCGCCGTTTCTGTATATAATCTCTGACATTTTTTACATAGGTGTAGCTTTGTTTCTGTGTAAAATTCTAGAATAATCTACTGAGCTAAACAACAGCTCAGGACAGCCTCCATCAGGTGAATATCCTACTCTTTTTGCCCTAAAATCTTGGCGTCAGCAAAATTCAATCTATTAAAACTGCTGCCTAGCATGTCCTGGTGTCCAATAGAGGCTAAAACCCAACCACTTTTGTGGAAATTGAAGTGCTGAAACACTGCAAGGGAAAAAGGGTCAGCCAAACATTAGATTGGAGTGTTCTGGTAGCATTTGCAGGGCTTTGAGGTGCTGACTTCTTTTGAGGCCCACAGAAGCCAAGAAAACTGAAAGACACTGAGATTTCAGGGGACTTATGTTAGAAGCAGGACAAGAGTTTCTCCCAGATTCTGTTTGAAAGAAGGTGGCAATGTTGGCTTACAAAGCAGATCAAGTGAGTATGCTGCTTGAACTGGATCCCAGCTGGATCACTAAGAAATACTCCAGGCTCTTGCTCCCCTGCTGGGAGGGCAGCTGCTGCAGGGACACGGGGGCAGAACAGAGGAGCAGGAAGGTTCCCAATTCCTGTGCTCACCTCCAACAACCAGGGAGCCCCTCTGGGTGCTGGAACTGCTCCTCAGCCTCTGCACTTCATTTGACTCAGGAAGTTACCCCCCCTTTCTTTCTTCCATTTCCATTTCTCTCTCCTGAGCATGAACAATCTCCTGAGAGAAGATGCATGTGCTGCTTCCCTCTGCCTCGCCAGAGGCTCAAATTG
Source organism: Horornis vulcanius (assembly GCA_013401035.1). Classification (NCBI taxonomy): domain Eukaryota; kingdom Metazoa; phylum Chordata; class Aves; order Passeriformes; family Scotocercidae; genus Horornis; species Horornis vulcanius. The sequence continues at coordinate 38,269 of VZUA01047501.1, forward strand.
CTCCAGCTGCACAACCATCTATTTAGGAGGGAGGAATCAGTTTCAGCACTTGAGTTTTGAGCACCAAACCTGTGGTTTAGCCCAGAGTTGTGTATTTACTCCAAGTTAAATTAGCTTTGTTTATTTACCTCCGCACAATACAGGAGATTCTGTCATTTCTGGAAATAAAATGCATAATTAATGACACATGAGAAAAAGTATTTTTTGAAACAATTATTCCTATTACCAAGAGCTTTCTTTTCTGCTCTCACTTTTCAGTATTAAGAGGGCTAGTCTTCTGAGTCAGAGCTCAAGAGAAAATACGTAGTAATTACTGTGTTGAGAGCTTTCGTTGTAGGATGAAACCAGTCATGTTTCCTGCAACTGTTCTTTCTGTGTATGTTTTTCTTTTCACAACTGAATTTGTGTGGCTTTTCTAGTGGCAGGAAAATTTAAACTACTTCTTTA
>VZUA01047501.1:38787-54988 GCA_013401035.1 Horornis vulcanius
TAAACTATTTCTTTAAAAAAAAAAAAAGTTTCTGAAGATGTGTCAAAAACCAACACAGAACAGCTTTTCAACATTAACAAAAGTATCAACAGCTAAAATCAATAGGAGTAAAACCTTTGAAATTTAATCTGGCTCCTGTTTTGCTTCCTGCTGTAGATCCAGTGTATGTTTCCTTGCACATAATCATCCAAGCAATAAATGATTTTTAACTTTGGTTCTTTGCAGTTATGAGCAGAAGGGCAACACCCACAACACCATCATTGGTTACAGCACTACATACTGGAAGTGATGTTAGAAAGGCAATTTTATGCAGAAATGCTTCTTCCCTCTTTCCTCCCTGCCTTTCCCATGAAAAAAAGTGACAGGAGGAATTGAGGTGTGCTGTGACATGGAAAGAGAAGAGGGCAAGGACTCTGGGCAATTTTAGCAGAGTGCAAAAGGCAAGAAAATTTCTCTTCTGTGGTTATCTGAGCTGTGTGGCTGGTTTTACACAGAAACATGTTTTGATGCCAGTGCTGGAACTGTGACTGGTTTATTATTTTTAAATTGTCTCACAGCTGCATCTAGATATGGGAGTGCTGGGGCATCAAATGTCCTTTGGCTGCAACAGGAACCTTGTGCATGGCTCAGTGACAGTGTATGACCCCTGCAGAACTGCATTTCTTGAGTCACAGAGAAAGAAAAATAGTGCTTAGTTAATGCCACAGGACTGAGGAATTCCACTTGGTATGGCATGGTTTGAATGATAATTTACAAAGTGTGGAAATTTTTTGTTGTGTACCATTATGACTGCCAGCTGGTGGGTTATTCTCATTTTGTTCTACATTACTTTTCATTATTTGCCCTTTTTTCTTTTTTGCATCTGTGTGCACGTTTCATATTGTGGATCTATTGTATGCTCATTTTTTAATGACAGAAGTTTAAGCTTCTTACAGCTGCCCAGTGATAACTGCAGCTATCACGTGTGCACCTTAACATTAGAGGAAAAGCAGAAAGGCTGTAAGAATTCAGGGTGAGTAATTCCACAACAGCTTTTACATGCACACACCGTAACAGACCCCACTGCTGATGCTCTTGTGTCCACTATAATTTCACAGCATTTCCACATGAAAAGTTGGAAGCCTGTTACATGCAAAAATAATTTTCACCTCTTCAGTGCTGCTACCACCACTGGCCCTCTGAGATATGAGGACTGGGCAGGTGGTGCCAGGATGAGGCTTTGCCCAGAGACTCCCATTCTCTGGAGTGATTATGCAATCACTGTGCAGTCCCACTGGCATCAGCAGCTATTATGCAGCAGCTGCATAATCAGGGATTTATTGGAAGAGGTGGAGAAGGAAGAAGGCCACATGTTTGTCCCCTGCAGTCTTGAAGGGCAGAGGGTGATACAAGTGGGGAAAAGCATTGTGTGAGTTTTGATGTGCAGCTGTTGGTTTGTGTTTTCTGACTGCTCAGTGAGCACGAAGAGCTTGCCATGCTGGGAAAACGTGATGCTTGGGTCACACCAACCCCCTGCAGCTCCAGGCTGGGCCAGAGGGGCTGGAAAGCTGGGAAAGGCCCTGGGGATGCTGGGGACAGCGGCCGGACAGGAGCCCAGGTGGGCAAGAGGCCAATGGCACCTGGGCTGTGCCAGCCATGCTGTGGCAGCAGGGCCAGGGCAGGGACTGTCCCCTGTGCTGGGCACTGCTGGGGCCACAACATGAATCCTGTGTCCAGTTTTGGACCCTCACAAGACAGACATTGAGGGGCGGAGGGAGCTTGGAGGGCTCAGCCTGGAGTAAAAAGGCTCATGGGGACCTTGTTGCTCTTTACCACTATCTGGAAGAAGGCTGAAAACAGGAGGGGTCAGTTTCTGCTCCCAGGTAACAAGCGATAGCATAAGAGCAATCAGCCTCAATGGCACCAGGGGAAGTTTAGGTTGGATATTAGGAGAAATTTCTTCACTGGAAGAGCTGTCAAGTACTGACAGAGACTACCCAGGGCAGTGGTGAAGTCCTCACACCTGGAGGGATTTCAAAGTCGTGTGGATGTGGCACTTGGGGACATGGGGCTGACAGTGCTGGTGGAATGGCTGGACTTAATGACCTTAAGGGTCTTCTCCAGCCTAATGATTCTAAGCAAACTGATGTTGGTGTGAATCTTCTGGGACTGCAGCCTCCCCTGTTCCCCAGATAAATCAGATTTTTGAAGAGCTGTTCTCTTAGGGTCCTTGGTTTGGCCAGCTGTGCAGACCTAGCTTCCCATCCTTCCCACAAGCTCACTTGCCAATTTTAAAATCACAAGTAATGGGTGTTCTGCTTTATCTCAAGACAGTTCCTTGATCAACTGCCAACTTTAAAAGAAATGCACATTTTGGAGGAGATGAGTCCCACTGGCAAATTTCAGCAGGATAAACGACTTCTAAAAACTCATCTTCCAGCATAATGTCAAAAAAATTAATCAAGCCAGGCTTCCAAGCAATTTCATCCATCTTAAGATAGGTGGAATGGATAACCCTCTGGAAGTGCCTCTTTCAATGTGTCAGTGAGGATAACTAGTAGATAACAGGACTTTTAGATGGCTAAATTGACTGAGTTTAATCCTGCTCTTTATCACCAGTAAAGATTCGTATAATTAGATCTTCCAGGTATTGGATATTTTTCTTTCTTTGTACAGCCCTCTACTATCTGAAATCTCCTTGCCATGAAGAATTTACAGACTGAGCTAAAATTGCCTTTTAATGTTCTCTCAGCCTTGAGCTTCTTAAACTCCTTAGTCTGACAAACTTTCCAGAAATCAGCTAAGCTCTGCAGCTCTTCCTGAATGCTTCCCATCTGTCACTGGGATTTTTCCTGCTGCAGGCCCTAGGGAAGGTGGTGTTTCCCCCTGGCAATCTCACAATACTCGTGAGACAACAGTTCCCTGCTTGTGGTTGGCATCTCCTCTCCGTGTACTCCAGAATTCCGTGTTTAGCCATCACATTGTGTGGGAAACTGATGGTGGGGAGTTACCTGCTGTACCACTGGGTACTTCAAACAGTTCTGGGATATTCTCTATCAGCAGTGCCTGCACCAGAGCACTGGACAGAGGGCTGTACTGCTACCCAAACCAAAATTTTACACCAATTAGAACAACTGCAGCATTGCCAAATATTTTCAGCGTGGCCCTCAGTACCCAGATGAGTTTTCCATTTCCTCTGTCAGATGGAAGCACCAGGAGCTGACTGGCTCACCCAAGCACTGTGCAGATAAACACAGCACAACCTGCTAAGGACTCACAGACTCCTACAGTAGCAACAGCACTAATTCCAGCTACAACCAGCAGCCTCTGAGGAAGATAAAGCCAGACAATCCCCTAGCTCATTTTTATTACTTTTTTTAAACATTCCAGACCATGTTTGCACTTATTTAACCAGAATAAAGGGAAAAAAATCAACTGAGGCAGCTGTTGCCCTTACAGGTGAAATTTATTAGAGCAGTGAACACTGGAAGATTTGGACTCAGAATGGGATGATGGGGATTATTCCTCACCATCCTAATGCTTAACGAGGTGTTTTTTTCCTGTTATCCCACTTGTCTCTAACTCTTTCAAAACCTGCCCCTTGCATCCAAGTATGATTGTTGGACTGTTTCCGGTATTTCTATTTTTGCTTTACATATTGCCAAGGAAAAGACAGGAAGAGTTAATCTGAGGCTGAACCAAACTTCTTTTTTATTTTTCAATAGCATCTCAATTAGGGTAATATTTTTAACACACCCACAAAAACGCATCCCCATTTTTGTCTTCTTTTTGCTGTTCATGCAAACACTGGGGCTCTTTTTAATTGGGATGCCTATTTTTGTTATGCTCTGAGAGGCTCCAGTGAATATTAAAAAAAAAAAAAATGGAGTCAACTCTCAGTCTTGTCATGTAATTTTCTTTAAAATGCCTTAAAATGCAAATCAGGCAGGTGTTCCTCAGGCTGCTGTTGACTTCAGCAGCTTGAGAGAAGTTTGGGAGGCTTTGGTGAGTGAAAGGCTGATCTCTGGCTGCCTTCCAGTCACAATTTCTTCAGACTGTGTTTGGTGAAGCTGTGCTGGCCACGAGCAGGTAACAGGTGCTGGGTCCTGCAGCTCCCTGTGACTCACCACTTCCCAAAGACTGAATGCAACAGAAAATTACTTTGCCTCCCTCCTCTGTGTGAGTGACTAAAATCTGTATCACTAATCAACACAGAATATAGTTAATGACTGCTTAATTAATTTTCTGTAGTTCCTGATGAAGCTCACTGCAGCTCCTTTTCCATGTGACAGCTGTGATTTCCAGCAGACAGGAGGCAGCCTGTGTGCCGTGTGCTCAGCAGAACTCAGCTCAGGGATATGATCAGCTCGTTAATACACACAATTTCCCAAACTAGGACGACTCCTTTGTGCACAAACTCCTCCCTGATACACCAGAGCACCAGATCCTCAGGAAGGAAAACTGGGGGTGGAGCTTGTTCCCTTTCCAGATTTGAGCCTCACAGCCATTTTTCTGCCACAAACTGCTGTGCAAACACCTTTCCATTGCTGCCTTTAGCATTTACTGTCAATAGTTCTGTCATTCCACCTGTGAGATTCTGCGGAGCCTAAGTAAAGGATCCCACTATATAGAAACATCAGGAAACACATAGCCCTGTTGGGAAATGAAGTGAGGTAGCTTATTTCCACACATAACTTTCTACGTATCTTTTTTACCTTCCTGTTACTATGATGGGTGCCAAGTTCCAACCAATTATTCCTCTGCTGCTGCTGCTGCTCTGTGCAGGCTACACAGTCTTGTGCTGATTAAACTCATTTCCAAGTTGTTTGAAGCAATGTGCCTCACTTGTTCTGTTTTGGGATCGTGTTGTCACCTGATGTGGGACTAACTTTAACAGTGTTCCTAATTGTTTTCCAGTGACATGTCATACTCCTGTCATTTCATGTCTTAGGCTGGTTTTATCTCCTCAGCATTGCAAATTTCTGAGAAACTTTCTCTGTGGGTTTCAAACTCTCCTCAGAGGTATGGCTTATTTTTCTGCAGTGAATTGTGTCTGTGCATATTTATTTGTGACAGTGTTGATCATATAACTTCCTCAAAACCTTTCAAGTTCCTGAAAATTGTTTGCTGATTGACATCAGCATTCTCTCATGTCTCAATGGAGAGTATAATGACACAGATTTCAATGCTTCTTGATCTGTTTTGCTTTTGAGACTTGAACAGCCAAGATGTATCTGGTATCTTGCTAATAATGAAAATCTGTGTCTAATTTCTGGTTCTTTTTCTTTTAAGTTCTTTGCTTGAACTGTTCAGCGAAACATCATTATAAAACCAAGGTCATAGAGACATGTTTTAGCACTTTTCTGATGAAATGACTACTGTGGTTGTTTTCATCATGATCTCATTAGGGGACAGGCACAATAAAAGTAATGATGTGGTAGATTCCTGACCTCAGCTCTCACTGAAAATAATTGTCTGACATTGTTACCATTTATGGTCCTGCCTTCGGAATTATCATGTAAGTTTCTGATGATTTCATTAATGTCTTGTATCCCATAATATGCCATCATTTCACTGAGAAATTTTAGCTTACTTAGAAGATCTTCTGCTACTCCACAGAAGGATTATTTATGACGTATGGCTTTTTGTTTAATAACACCAGAAATAGGTCAGCACAGGATCTTCAGCTCTATTACCTGCTTGTTCCTCCTTGACTTTATGGAGTTACTTGTTTTTCAACATCCAAAATATACATGGGGAGTTCATTTTTCAAGGTGAAAGCAATGGCATCTTACTTCAGAGACTCTTGTTTTTTCTTCTTCCTTCCCACTGCTGTTAAAAGCACCAAGTGTACATAGATGTTCTGCAGGTATTTTAAGTAGCTCTCTGGGGCATAAACTACTGAAGATGGGCAATATCCTGTTCATATTTTTTTTTCTTTTTTCTTTTTTGAATAGTGCTTTCTTCCAGTTCAGAACAATGAATTACACTGTATCTCCTACTTAGAAATCCTGTTGCCACTTTGCATGAAGTATCTGTTTAGAACATTACCTCCAGCTCCTCAACACCTCCCTTTTTAGTCTTTCTACCCCTGGAAATATCTTTGGCTGATGCTAAAGTTTCTCTGTCATACTTCAGAAGCCAAGTGAGGACGTTATTTTATTTTTCTGTGCATATTTAAAATGTGTAAATCATTATTCAATTACTATTGAGCATCTGGCACCTAAGAGGATGCCAGGGGTAGGACTTCTGTAACTACCAAAATATTTATGGAGTCTTTTAAAGTTTACTGCTTTCTATTTGACAGAGGAGCTGGAACTGGCTGATACAGTTTGGGATGTCAGCTCCTTCCTGTGTGATGCTACAGTGTTGTGACATTATGCAGTGAAATTGTGGGCTTAATTGGAGTGTTCTGATTTCACAAAAATTTTATGCTGCTATCTGCTACTTCAGTAGTGTCATTCCATATCTGTATCATGGAGATGAGATAATGATCTCACTGCAAAAAATCCTATCCTGAATAGATGAGAAAATTTAAATATGGAAGATGTTCAGATCTGGTTTCCAGTAATTTTACTAAATTTCATTTCTTAGCATGAAGAGTTCATTCAACAATAGCACTCAGATAACCTTTTAACCACTTGCTTTTGGCCTAATTACTATTTTCTCACAATTCATTATTATATTTAAGTTAAACTGCTTCAACTGTACAGTCCCTTTGAAAGAAAGATTTTTCTTGAAGCTGATGAATGCAACAGTCCCAGCTCAATGAAAAGGCTGAGAAACAGCTGAAATAGGGAATATCAATCAGCCCACAGGCCATGAATCTGAACTTTAAAATGTAGAGGAATCAATATGGGGTTTATAATTTACAGAGTCAGAGGAAAAGGAGAATATGGCATGAAATGAACAATGTGTACTACACAAGTTCACAAAAGATGCAGTTTGTGCATATCAGCTTACACAAAGATTTAGATTGAACTGGACAAAAACCTTGCATATTGGCTTAACTTCACATGCTAACAGTGAATTTCTAAACACAAGGAAGAAAGGAAGCAGGCACTCAGTAACTTGAATTATTTAAATGCAAATGATAGACTCAAAATCTCCCAATTTTGTGCATGCTGTATCAAGGCAAGCAAACAAGACTCAGAGCACTGCAGATTTTGAGGTGCTTCATTCCAAGCCTGTTGTGTGTTTGTGCTGTTGGTTTCCTGCCCTGAAGTGCTGGTTTGGGCTGGGGTAGAGATAATTTCTATTCTTACAGTTATGCAGTTCCCAGCAAGCAAGGTAAGAACATTTAGAAGAAAATACAGTCAGCAGTATCTGTAATTCTAACCCAACATATTCCAAAGGCATTGGAGGCCCACAGATAATGGTAGATGTAGCCTTACACACCTAGTCTTTGTAACTTTCAGGTGATGTCAATTCCCAGACAGTTGTTTCAGAAAAGCACAATATAAGTATTCAATTTCTTTTCATCTTCTTAAAAAACCCAAACTACTGATATTTTGGCTTGCCATATTTAGTCTAACAAAAAAGTCTAGGTGGGGGCTCTAAATAAAAACTGTGCTTGGCCCTATGATATAAAATTTTGGATTTTTAGAACAGCATCATCCTATTCCTTTTCAGTGAAATAATTCTGCAAATGAAAAGTTGAGATCTTATTTACTTAAAATGGAAGGAAGCAGCTCTTTTTCCCTTGCTTTCTGTAAATAACTTGTATCAAGAGCAGCCTCTGCACAAACTCCTCTGTCACCACGATAACTCATGATTTTGGTGGACAGTGTGCACAATGACCCACTGCAGCACCAGTGTCCTGTGACACAGATTAAGATTGCACCTCTTAAAAGTCACTGCAGGAAGCACTGCAGCGATAGTCTACATCCTGTTTCAAAATTTGGTATGAGAGCAAATTCTTTCACATGATCTTTCTAACCACCAACAAAATATTTATGTGGCTTTTGTACAGTTGCTGTGGACATGCTCAGTTACCTGCTGGTTCCTAAAAACTCTGCCAATATTTTTATAGGCTTTATTCTCTCTGGTGCTTTGGTAGTTGTCTGAAGAGGTGTCAAGTAGCAGGTGAATAGCAGCAGGCTAGAAACTATTCTATTTGTTGTCCAAAAGACAAAGTGCCCCAGAGGAATTCACAGCAAAAGCAGATTCCAGCCTTTAATAAGGGAAAGTAAAATAGACTTGCCTTTGCCTAATCCATTCCAGCTGTGTAAAGGAAATAACAGGGGCTAACCCTGCAGGGCTGCTACCTTTCCTGATTGTAGAGGAGCAGCAGGATTCTGAAACTGAGAGTCATGGAGCACGTGTGGGATCACAGACAGTGCCTCTGCCTGCTGGTGTGCAGAAAGGCAGGGAACACAGATGCAAATGCTGGACTTCAAGACAGCACTCCCTGTGATTTGCATTCTTGATGGAGGTGAGGAGATGTCTAACATCAGCAGAACAAGGCTGAGGGATCAGATCTCCCCCTCAGACCCAGAACACAACACAACCACAGAGGACCTGGAGGAACTCTGCCAGGCTGCCCTGGCTCACACTTCTTAATGTGATCTTCCTCTTTAGTCTGACCATTTTAATTACTATTAACACTTAACACTATTCCCACAGTTGTGAGAACAAGTTGTTTCAGCAGTCAGGACTTCGATTCCCCAACAGGCACTATTTCATTTTATCACCTCCCTGGCTTTTTACTCTGCTGAACAGTAGAAATAATTTGCCTGCTGCTTGCTGCAGTTCCATCTCCAGCTGTGCAAGCTCTCTCAGGTAACCAGAGTCAGGACCTCCCTCAGGTCCTCAGGGAGTGTGGAAGGGCCCAGCTGGTGCCCCGAAGGAGCCACCACGAGAGAAGCGGCGGCGTGAGCTCAGTGACGGCGTTGGGGCTGCAGGAGGAGCATCACCACCATGGCCTTCAGCCCACACAAGCCTTGGGCAGCCCTCAGATGGTTTTCATACTGAAGAAGAAATCAGCATTAGTTGGGCTGCAAAATCCACACACTACAGGACGAAGCATTTTAGTCCAAATGGGGTTGGATGCTCCTGAGATTTATGGTTTTCCTTCCTATCCTGGCACAACATTGCAAGAGCAGCCAGCAGCTTGCTTAATGGATTCCAGACCTCTTTACTTATAATAATATTATGGCTATACATGGTTCTCTTTGTCTCAAGTAAACAACAGAGTGATCCTCTGTGACAAAACATCACAGGGATGGTTCTACCCACTCCATACTATATCCTCTGACATACCCAATTCATTGCCAATTCACAGCACTTAAACTAGGGCAAGGAAAGAAATGCTGAAAGAAAAAAAGCCAGTTCCATCATTTTTTAAATCCAGGAAAATCTGAAAACTACTTTACAAACTATAGGTTAATTCTGACATCCATCTTGGGACAGTTCCTTACACTGTCAGTTCTCTGCAGTACTCAAGGGATTTGCAAAAATCACTTTCCTATTGTCACCATGTAGTGTCTTCTAGAATGGGCATATTTTTAGCTGTGCTCAGATGAATGTAGTACAGGAAGCTAACAATTTCAACAACATCTGTCATCATGAAAACTTGCAAACTGGTTCCAAAAATGTTTTTAATGTTATTTAAATTTTTATTGCTGGGGGTATAGTCATACCTGTCAGGATTAAAATATCTATTCTGCATTTTCAAAATGCTCATCTGTACACAGGAACCATTCTTATGGTATGATACCACCTGTGTGTGTGTATATATATACACAGTGTGTTTGTGAGGTGCTAAAGAAAAATGCTTGTTTTCCCTACAGACAGAAAAGCTGGGATAAGTTTAGGACACATTAAAATGGCAACATAAACTGGAAAGTTGATTTTTTTTTTAGACTGGAAACCTGGTGTGTTACCAAAGCAGGTGTCATAATCTAGAATAACAGAAATTCAGGTAGAAAATTTAAAACCGGTCTTTTAATAGACCCTGTAATTTTAAAAATGGAGATGGAAATTACAAATCCAGTAAGTGTTCACTTCTTCACTGATAGTATGGTTACATTTTAAGAAGACAGTTCTGAGGTCATTCAACAAATATAGACTGCAGCAAAAAATCAGACTCTGAAACTAAGCTTAATTTCTGTAGGGCAAAATTATCATATTTTCATCTATATAACCTGCAGATTATCTAACAGAGAAATAAATAGCCAGGCAACCCACTCCCCACTGTTTTAGCAATTGCTGTAGTACACAAATCTGTCATTTTCTGAGGGAGCTGTTTACTCAAAATCCTCTTTTGAATGCTAAACATCTTGCCTGTGATCACCAGTGCCTATTGCTATTTATTTCTGAATCCAACTCAAGACTGAATCATCTGTGCTCTTGGTTCATGGGCTCTGAGTCCAAAAAAGTTGCAGGTTACAAGAAGGAAAATATGGAAGCTCGTGTAGTGTTTTACATGCTGAAATACAGGGGATAAATAGGGTTTTGATAAGGAAGCATCTACTTCTTCCACTGAGCAAGGAAAGGACTAGGGGGAAAATAAAGGAACAATTTTATGGCAGCTGAGGGGAGCACAAACAGCTCACACTGAGGAAGAAGTGAGTGCTACTGGAGTGACTGATCAATGCTCATCTCCTGCCAACACAGGACAAGGAGCATATGGGATGTGCTCACCTGATCCTAACATACATTGTCCGCTTAACGCTTTGGGAAAAGCAAAGAGACAGAACAACGGGAGTCAGTCATGAGAGCTGAACAGGAATCAAGCCTTCAAGAATATTGAATGGATTCAATTTATAATGTTAGGGCAGACTAAAAGTACATAAATTTGCAGATGCAGTAATTTTTGTACATGTACACACACATATTAAGTCAGGATACCATTATGGTACTACAAATGTAGTTCTTAACATACATGGCAATTTTAACTGGAGACTGGGAAATCAATGTGCAAAAAAGCTGGAAGAATTAGAGGAAGGGAAAAGGAAAGAGATAGTGAAAAGAACAGTGCTCAGAACAAAGCACAAGCAATTCTCTCTCTTAAGTAGCAGCTCAGACACTTCTGTTTGAGGAAGCGCTGCTGGAATGGTCCTTAAGTCTGATCTGCACTGGATACATCCTGTACTGGCTCCAGTGCCAAGCAACCTCCTCTGTCACTGAATTAACCATCACTTCCTTCCCTATTGCAACAAATCTTCAGCTCTATTTGCTCTAGATTTACACTTAAAATTAAGGGGCAAATGATGAAATCATAGGACCATCACTGATATAATCTCATCTGCAACACAGCGATAGCCGCGGGTTTCAGACCAACATCGGTGCTGCAGCTTCCTGTGCTCCACAGCCCAAGGAACTGCTGTCATCTTTTTCACCCTGCACATTCTTAGATCACTCTATTTTGCCAAAACTCAACACTCAGCCTTCTGGAACTCTTCTAAAATACACCGGTGACTCGGTACTCTCTCTGCATCCTTCCAAATCCTAACATTTTCTTGCCAAGAAAAAAAGTCCCTGCCTTTCTTGACACCTTTTGCAGAGAAATATTTTACTCAGCTCTCTCCCTTTGCTTTCATTTTCTTTGTAAAACCAGTCCAAAATAATTCAATGTCATTTTGTCCCGTGGCTATCTGTGTTTAATTTTTTTCTATTTATACTGCAAATTCTGCTCGTTCCCATACATCTGTCTCCCTTTTGGTCTGAGGGGTTTTTTTGGAGGTTTTGTCTTGGTTTCATAGCATTTAACCTTACAGTAGCCTACTTGTGTCACTCTGTCAGATGAGATCAAGCAAAGCTTTTTTGGCTGTGCATATAAAAAACTAACCTGGTTTTTATGTTGGTTCTGTGTCTCATGCCACAAATAGAGAGGATTTGTGATATCTCACGTTGAAGCTATTCCAACATCACTATTTATACAGTCTTTTAAAACCAGAGCAACAGATACACATAGCAATTATTCTTTGAGACCAGACTAAAACTACTTTTATAATGGTTGATGCAGATTTGTAGTTTATTTGCATGACACAGTAGTAAAACTGTTCAGCTCTGAAAGATGGCAGCACCTGTTTCTCCAAGAAAAGGATTAAAAGATGACTTAATATATTCCAGAGTAAGACATTACTCCTAAGCAGTAATTTGATAAGACAGGTCATGATATAAATAATTATGTGCTAGAAATTGTGCTGTTCAGCCTGAATCCACAGGCTCTTCCAAATACAGGTGATTGCTCACACTCCAAAACAGCAGAAGAATATATCTCAGTATGGCTCGGCTTACTTACCAGGCAGATGTACTCTGAAAAGACACCAGGGGTGGGCTTAAAGCATCTCCTTTTAAAGTGTGTACTGTCTGTGATGTTCGAGGCTGGGGCTGAGTTGGAGGCTGTGTCTCTGGCTGAGGCTGTGTCTGTCTTGGGCCCTGAGCAGGGTTAATCCATCGGCTCTGTCCCTGTGTCATCCACTTCCCCTGGATTCCCCAGCGGGCCAGGTAGAATTTGCAAATATCATAGTTCATTGAGGAGTAATATAAAAGGTCCAGTATCAGTAAGATCACCACAAAAAAGCCATAGATCCACACTCCCAACAGTGCACTGTAGTTGCTGTGAAAGGAAGAAAAGGGACAACAAAGAAAGTCATCTCTCAGCAGTGGTCACTGTGCTCATTCATCAAGGTTGTTTCATTAATTCTTTCTGTTCCAAAGCACGTGTCTTTAAAAATAAGCTATTTTTTCAATATGAATACTGCTATAGGCATGATTTTTAGAAGCCTCTCTTACAAACATTTTTGTCTCTCATCTGTGCATAGGCTTTCCAGAGCAGCTGCTAAAGATCTCTTAATGTGGCAGCTAATAAATTTTAGGAAGGAAGAACATTGACAAAATCATGTTAGACAATGCACTTCACAGGAAGGAAAATATGCACTACATTGAGATGTATATATTAGTGTAGTTATGATGTGTATATATAGATAAAGGCCATGGAAATTATATGGTGCAGAGAGCTGTAAAGCTGTGACAGATGACTAAAGATATTAAAAGAAAGAGGGGAAAAACAGGAGGAAAAAGTGTAAGGGGTCAAAAATTTGGAGATCAAAAAGGGGAAGAAGTGCTAATGCCCTGCTGGAGATGAAGTATTATTAAAAGAAAAATGACTGTCAGGTGTAAATGCAGTTTGGATTGGAAACTGTGTGAGTGGGGAAGATGAGATCAGAACTGAGATGGAAAGAAATGTATAAAAATGAGATTGTTAGGTAGAAAGCAAAAAAAAAAGGCTGATCTAGACCCATGAGCTAATGTGGCAGTACATGTACTGGAGACTGTAAAACCAAGAGGAAGCTGAATGAATGTTAGTAAAAATGTCATTAGGAAGGTAGTCTCAGAGAAAAATTATATCAAAGTCATAGATGGGCAACCCACATCTACGTGGAGCTGAACTCAAAACCAAACACACACTCAACCATGCTCTCCTTTCGCAGCCAGTCAGAGAAAGTTGGGGGAAGTCATATTTTATCAGGACATTGATCAAAATGGAAGTGCTGCAAGAAGAAAAAAGCATGAGAAGACATATTATATATGTAAGCCAGAAGGATATTTTGGTATTTTAAAAACATGTCCCCCAGCCTTTCTGGATCAAAAGATTTCAAGTCTCTGCTTTGAACTTTCATTTCTATTTAAACTATTGTATGACTCTTCCCTCTTATACTTTTAAAAAATCAGTATTTGAAACAAGAAATCAGAATTTTACTTTCTGTATTGCTGTTTGTCAGCACTTCAAGAGACTGATTCTTCCCTTCAGGGAATGATTTTTCCTCTCCCCAGCTATACTGCCCTTAGATTAAATGAGGTTCCATTTCAAATAACTAAGTAACAAGAGGAAAGTCCAAGCTGGTAATGGCTCCCTTCCTGTATAACTTTAGGACTACACAAGCCTAGAATTCAAATCAAAAAAGGAAAGAAATCAGAAAATTACCAGGAGGATTGGAAGTAGGCAAAATTTAATGTTCTGAAACCCTAAACTCCAGAGTCTTTGCTTCTGCTAAAGACTTACACGTGCAACCTTAACTTCACACAACAGAGGGTAGACCTTAGTAATGCACTAAAATCTGCAGTTCAGGCCCTTGAAAGTAGAACAGGATCTGGTTAATCCAGGCTTCTCAGCAGTGCTGTTCTTGACTTAGAGCAGATTTAGTCCCATTGGGGGTAAATTCTTCTATTTTCTGTTAATATAAATAAAAGGCAAGCGCAGGCTGGAAATGTCGGCAAGAAATGCGCTTGGACAAATCCCATTCTTGCTCATCACTAATGCCAATAGGACCCATTTTTCACACAGGTGAGCTGTATTTGGCCCACACTAAGAAAACATATTTGTCTTGGCAACAATGAGAGGCAAAAACATTCCTTATAGTTAACTCAAAAGGATTTGTTTGTATTTTAAGTATTTCAGTTCATCCACCAAAATTTTGATTAGTGAAAATTAGAGCTATTTTGAGCATTCCAGTTTAAAGCAGCACTTCATTAATCCTGCCAATATGTGAGTTATTCATCTGCTCCTCCTAAAAAACATCTGTTTCTCACACAAGTACAAAAAAAATGAAAGGCTGCTTTATATCAATTAACAGACAATAGGGCAACAGCACTATCAAAAATAGTAAGTAGCGTGTTTAGTACACAGAAGGATATTCCATACGTTGATATCTTCTGCTTCTCCAACTATTAAAGTGGTAGAAAATGTTAATTTTCCTGAGAGCTACTAATTAAAATTAAAACTGCCCTGCAAATTAAGAAGATGTCATCATTAGAAAATAAACAAATCTTATTTACACAGAATAACAGTAAGGCCAGAAACACAGAAAAGANTGGCCATCCTATATCTTTTTAGTAGATCTTCTTGGGTTTTATGTGCAGCACATGAACAAAAAATAACTCATTTGGGAATTCAGGTTTGAAAACAACAACAGACCTAAACAATTTGGGCTGAATTCTACAGCTGCAGAGTTTAAATGTGGGCAGATGGTCAAGGAAATGGTTCTGCTCAAAAGGGGCTGTTCCTTGGAGTAGTAACAATAAGGGCTGTCCCTAGGAAACACAAGGTTGCATCCTTGGTTCTGAGCAAACCAGTGCAGTTTTTGCATCTACACTTTAAATGAGATTTCCCCCCCTATTTTTCTTTTATAATTATCTCCAGGCCTTTGTCCAATCCTGAGTTTTCCTGAGGAATCTGTTACTGCCATACCTGAGAGATCGTCCCTCTCAAATTACATATTTTTGCAACAGTTGGCAGTGGGATTGATAATTCTTTTTTTTTTTTCTTGTAAAGATGACTCTCTGCGTGCTATTTAAGCAAATGCCTCTTCTGCAAGGGGACACTCAGTACCTGGAGAAAGATGGTGCCGTTCTGTTTTCACATTGCTTTGGGTGCCAGTGTTGGAGTGAGGTGTGCAAAAGCCATTCCACTCTGACAAACTGGACTAAGAGATAAGGAAAACCATGGATACGCTGCAGACTGCCAGAACATTGCTCCAGTATCAGATTAAGGACCCCTATCATAGCAGTACTGCTGATAACCCACCAAAATATGCACGACAGAAAACCTGACCATGAAAACTAGACAAACTAGATTCAAGTGGATACTATTTTTAAGAATAGTTAAACAATTTCTTAGACAGCTCTAAGGGAAAATACTTTGGATTACAGAGCTTTTTCCCGTCTGTTAGACATAATTTGTATTTCTAGATTTAATTCTAAATGAATTATTCACATTCAAAAATATTATAGACTGATTAATCTGCATGGTTGCAAAGATATATTACTCCCATATTTTGCTCTTATAAAAACATATAAATATTGTGTTACAGGAATGGAAAAATGTAAATAAATGTGGCTATAGTTGCATTGTGGGACTGGTGAAGACAAATGTGCCTTTTGAGCTGTGCCATATCAAAGAAGTCACAAGTCACTTCGTTAACTTTTTCCCTCGACTGTATTATAAAACAAGAACTTTGTTTTGGTGATCACAAGAATGGCTAAGGGGAAAAATAAACCAAATAATAATATTGAAATAAACCAGGCAATAATGTTGAATCACTCTTCCCTGAAAACTATAATCCATTTTTTTTCCAGTTCATTGCTATTCCCATATCTTAAATTATTCCCCCTTTCCACAGTACAATGGGTTTCATCAGATTTTTTTTTCAGTGGTGTGTGAAATTAGATCTAAACAAAGAGGTGACTTTGTCACTGTAAACTGAAGCCAGGATGC
>VZUA01047502.1:989-12467 GCA_013401035.1 Horornis vulcanius
GCTTTGCAACACTTGGTGTAGTGTGAACAAAAATTAGTCATTAAGACATGGTTCTTTTGCTTGTGGAGAAAAAGCACAAATAATACAATGCCTGTTTCAAGAATTAGGCAACTTTTTTGTTATTATCAGGACATATTTTGTATAGAAGCAGAGGTAGTTTAGTTTCCTCTTATATTAAGGATCAAAAATCCCTGAAAAACCAATTTGTCCATATTCAGAACACTTAGACTGACCTTTTTTTTTTTTTTTTTGTTTTTGTTTTTGTTTTTGTTTTGTTTTTTTGTTTTTGGGGTTTTTTTAAGCTTCCGATGTGCTGCTTTGGATATGAAACCCCTATGANTTAGAAATACATAGAGAGAATCATAGAATCATTCAAATTAGAAAAGACCTTTAAGATTATCAAGGCCAACCATCAAACCAGCACAATGACTAGTCAAAAAAAGAGATTTTATTTGCAGGAATTTCCTTACTACTTTTAACACTCTGTGTAATATTGCTGTGGGGTGATACAAAAATGCCACTCAGGATTATTGGAGGATATTATTTTAATTGCTCTCTTAAAAAATAACTTTAAAAAAAAAAGAGTCCAATCTCTTATTGACTTTAATATTAAAAAGGACAAAGTGCTCATAAACCCCATAGACCGGGAAATCAAAATATCAGTATTTTCTCTGAAACTGGGGTACTTCTACATTTGTAGTTCCATATATTCACATCTAGCTGTCACAGAGAGAGAAATCATCCTTAGTCCAAATGCAAATATTACTTTTGACTGATTTAAGCCACCAGGAATACACCAGGTCTGTACCTGTCCCTGAGCCCATCAGGTGCGGATTGAGCCAGCACATGCAGGGTGAGCTGGCAGTAGGAGCATTATCAGGGTCACAGCAGCTCTTTGGCCCTGCTGCCAGACAGGATTTCCATTGTATTAAGGAACTCTGGCCTCCAAAATAATGCAGCTACATCCAAGCCCCCTTTTGGGAACAGTTCCTGGCCCACAGTTGGGATTTCTTGGTTGGGCACTGAAAGTGTGGCTGGACATTCAGCTTCAGTGCAGGTGACAGATTCAGTGCCAGGGAAGGATTTCCCAGCAGTGATGGGGTCAATGAAATCTGAGTCACTCTGAAGTCTGAAATAAGTGGAAATGGGGTGAGGTAGATAAGGACAAGGGAGGTACTTAGGAAATAGTGTGAGGAACTGCTCTTGTGTTTCTTCCTGGGCTCAGCTTACCTTGACATGAAAGACTCTCCCCATCACGGTCACAACACAACTCTCGTTCCATTGATGTAAAAAAGCTGGGTGGTCTCCTAAGTTTTATCACAGAAATCTTTCAAAAACACAGAGAAAATTAATCCCTCAGGTGTGGGATACATATATACAAATATATAAAATATNAAAGCAATAATCTTCTGCTGTGATTATATATATATGTATTTATACATATAACTAACTACACCTTTAGTTTTTAATTAATCCACTTGAAATGGATCAATGATGAAAGCTCCACAAGTTGAAATTTCACATCTCCAAGCACATCTCCAATGCCTTCTAAGTGACTTGAGAAACTTATAATTTTTCTTTGTGACATTGAAATTAATTCTGTTTGGGACTTGGGTTTCTTTTGGTGGTAAAATTGTTAATTTGATGGTAGAGCCTCCTTACCAATGTGCTGCCTGCAGACATTTCCCTGTCCCCACACCTGCTCTTACCCAGCTGGAACAATCCGTGTTGGCATAACCCAGAACAGGCACAAAAGTCTGCAAAACACCTCACAGCTCCTTGGTTTTCCTTCCAAGTAAATAGAGCACAGTAAATAAAATCCAGCCTCACACTTGTGGGACTGGGAAGGTGAGGAGACTGGTCCAAGGACTAAAATGTGTAACATGCATAGGGAAGCAACAGTGCCTGGGAAGGGAGTGAGGAGAGAGGGGAAAAGGCAAGTGATAGACAAGGCTGAGATGTGGAATTGAACAGGGAGATGAAAAGAGGAGATGCCTCTACTCTGAAACTCTAAAGGGGATTTTTGGGATCGTTATTCTTAATTTATTTTCTTTTTCCTCTCTTTTGCAACCTCCTCTCCTCTCCTCTCCTCTCCTCTCCTCTCCTCTCCTNTTCACTCACAGCCTCTGCAGTTCACAGGGAGGCACCTGTGTGGATGTAAAGCTTAGCCAAGCCCTAACTCTCCTCTCCTCTCCTCTCTTTTTGTTTTATGGAATAGTTTATGTTTTCTCTTGTTTGCTGTGCCCAAAGTGTACCCAGAGTGAAGAAAGACTTGAAAATACAATTTACACATGCAGTTGCCATTGGACATCTCAGCTGGTGGCCTCAGCTGAGTCATCCTTGTGTTAACCTGCCTGATGTGGCTGCTGCAGTTCCTGGATCACTGCTCCTTGTTGGAGGTCATGCAGGCAGCAATCAAACCTTCTCATTGCAGTGAATAACCAGTGACTCCAGGAGAGACTCATGTGACATCCTGGGAATCAGGTAGCACCAAATTTTTCTTTTAAATGAACATGTATAATAGGGCATGAGTCAACAGAGGTGGATAAAAAATATTCCCTCTGTTTCTTTATTCTCTTTCCCCCAGATGAATGGAACTGAAAAAAAGCCTGGAGCAGTAATAAAAGATAGAACATTGCTTCAAGAATATGGAGTCCATCTAAAAATTCAACTTTTCATGTAATCACAGGATCATTTAGGTTGGAAAAGACCATGAATATCATCAGGTCCAACCATTAACCCAGAAATGCAACCTACCACTAAACCAGGTCCCTCAATGCCACATCTGCACATTTCTTGAATACCTCCAGGGGTAATGATTCCATCACTTCCCTCTGAAGACTGTTCTGGTGCTTGACAACCCTTTTGTGAAGAAATTTTTCAGATCACATTTATTAAATAAGAAAAAAACCAACAAAAACCAAAACAAACAAAAAACCCCAGAAAACCAAAATCTGATTCATTTCACACCTTCTGCCAAGTTCTGCAAACAGTTTACTTTTTTTTAGGACGTGATACCAAGACAGTCTCAATTCTCTCTGCCGTTGACTCAAAAGGGTGTAGTCAGACCAGGCTGCCACTATGTCCAGAAACTGAATAAACAGGAGCTGAAATAAGAACTGCAAAGTTAAAATAAAATAAAAAACAAATTACTATCTCTAAGGATTGTGTTGAAACAGTGGTGACTGCACAAGCAGAGTCTTATTTCTCCCAGTTAGGAGAAATGGTTTGGATGGAATCTTATCACAACCACTTGCTAAACTAACTGGCATAAAGTGGATTAATTTAACAAAACTTACACAAATATCAGGGAAGTTTGCAGCTGAAAGAATGGCAGGTACAAACTCAAGCACATCCCTTCAGATAAAGATGGACAGGGAAGGGATTTGCTATCAAAGAAGGGATTTGCTGCTCTTTTGAATGATTCCGTGATAAAAGTGGTTTCTGTTTTTGTTTTTGCTTTGTTTTGTTTTTCTTCATGCTTAAAGATAAAAAGCTGACAGATTTAAATTTTGATGTTTTACATTTCACCAACTCCCATTAGATGGGATGGATTTTAGCCTGCACATAAATTATCTGCATATGGCATAGGATAAACCCTGGAATTCTGCTCACCTGCACTTTATTGGCTGTTTCCTTGCTCTGTGCCATCCCTGTCCCTCCTCTCAGGAGGTTGGGGACCACTGGCTGAAAGCAGAGCATCCCAAGGTGTCCTCACTGCTGGAGAGGCCTTTTTTGAAGTGAGATGTACCCAGATGGCCTGAGAGAGCTGTCAGCCTGTGGCCTAGTTTGAGGTTGTCTTTGGCAGGTTCTGTGCACCCAGAGGACAGAATTAGTGGCTTGATTGATCACACAGATTTTATATGCCTTAGTAAGGGAAATACATTGCTCCATGCAGGCAAGCTAAAGGAAACATTGCCTACATTTGCAGTGGAGGTTGGGGCAAGGTGTTTTGGAGGGATGAGTGAGGAGAAGTTAAGATTAATTTTAGACCTAGTTTTCCAGTTCTAGAAAATTTGGCATTTTTAGAGGACGATTCACTTGGCTACTCTCAGCTCTTCACTTTTAGAGAGATGAAATGGCCCCTGTGATTACATATTTAAGAAGGAAGGAAAAAAGCCTTTCTGTTGGAGTGAGAATGTGTGAGAGGAACTGTTGTATTGCACTAAGAACTGCGGCAAGGAGCAGCTCTGCAGACACCAAGGTCAGTTCAGAAGGAGAGGCAGGAGCTGCTCCAGGCGCTGGGGCTGAGATTCCTCTGCAGCCCGTGGTGAGGACCATGGGGAGGCAGCTGTGCCCCTGCAGCCCATGGGCACCCATGGGGAGCAGAGATCCACCTGCAGCCATGGAGGAGCCCACAGCAGAGCAGGGGCTGCCCAAAGGAGGCTGTGACCATGCAGGAAGCCTGTGCTGGAGCAGGGTCCTGGCAGGATATGTAGCCCCATGGAGAGAGGAGCCCATGGTGGAGCAGGATTTCTGGCAGGATTTGTGAGCCCACAGTGCACCCTGCTGGAGCAGCCCATTCCTGAGGGACTGCAACTGTGGGAGGGGTCCACACTGGAGCAGTTCATGCAGAACTCCAGCTCATGGGAAGGACTCACACAGAAACATCCTGGGATTTGGATCTGTCTCCTGGGAGAGGAAGCCCAGGCTGGACCATGGGAAGAGTGTGAGGAGTCTTCCTTCTGGGGAGCAAGGGGCAACAGAAACACCATGTGATGAACTGACCACAGCCCCCTTCCCTGTCCCCCTGCTGAGGGAAGGAGGGCCAGAAAATCCAGGGCGAAGCTGAACCCTTGGAAAAAGGGAGGGGTGGGAGTGTTTTGAGATTCTATTTTGGTTCTTATTACTCTACACATTTGCTGAGCAAGGTATCTGCCTTCCAGAGGTGGGGCACTGTGGATCAGGTTTAAAGGGTGAGGGCAGTAGAGCTCCTCCAGTGTCATTTCAACAGGGAAGACCTGGGCAAGAGCACAATTGCTCCACTTGGCAAATCCCCTCACAATGGAGTGAGTTGATCCAGCAGAGTCCAGTTAACACCTTCTGGCAGACAGAAAATGAGCCCCCAGAGGAGAGGAGGGGATGGCACCCACCTCACCAAACTCTTCTGTGCCTCAAGCTTTGCACTGGCCTGGTGTTAATCAATTGTGTCACATGCTGCAGTGTGTGACTGGAAGGTTTGCACAGCCTGGCCCTCTAATGAGTCCTGGCATCTATTTCTCAGACAATAACAGGAATAGGAGCAGTTTAGTTGGACACATCCAGATGGATGAAGCCCTTGCTCTCAAATCCCCTTCTTTAATTCCATTTCTTGTAGTCAAGGATGAAATTGTGTAAGCAGAGCAGGGAGTTAATTTTTATCTCAGTTGATCAGTGTGACATTAAGCATCAAGCCACAATTATTATTTTTTTAATAACCATGTGAGTAAATGCATTGAATATTTCAGACACCCTGCCCTTGGCACATGACCACATTTGCTCTGCATTGGTCTTTGTGATGCACCAGGATTACCCCACAGTGCTGTGCAGTGACCATGGAGCTTCATGGTGGGTGTTGAAAAGACATCTTGCAGTGCTGTGCTCTATCAGTAATGGAAATGCTACCATTCTGATTTATTCTTTATTTGCTGTTGCATTAAATCAATATTTTTTTTAAAAGCTGCTTTAAAAATAGAAAGAAAAATTGAATTAATGAACTGGTAGGCTGAAGGATATTTTTCCCTGTACCTTTCTTTTTTCCTGTACCTTTTTTTTTTCTAAAAAAAAAATCAATAAAGTATTCAGTTTTCTGTCCTTGCAAACATGTTCAATATTGGTTTTTATTTCTCTGTTTCTCCTGGTACATGCCACTTGTGTTCAATCAAGCCTGGGGAGACCAGTAGTTTCTTAGTTTTCTTCAGTCAGTGGAACATTCTCCAAACTGTGGGGTTTTTTCCTCTGAGATTCCTGAAAAAATTGTTTGACAACTTGAATCCTTGAGTCTCACCTCTTCACTAAACCTGAACTAGTTCCTGAGACAGTTCACAACACTCAGCTACATCCTCAGCCTGGCCTGGCACAATAAAAATCTTCTAAAATTCCTTGGTTTTGCGGTTTGCCAGGGGCTATTTTTATACTATTTTTGTTAGTGAGCTTCTTTCCCAGCCATCTATGAACCCTTACTGTGCCAGGATTTTCACTCACATGTGTTTTTTTGCTTGGATTTTGCCATATGTAGTAAGACTGAATCTTACCAAATATGAGCAAGTCCAAGGTTTAAAGCTACTGGAAGAGGACTGTAATTAAAAAATAAACCTCTCACCTCTTTTCTTATTTTGCTATTTAGATTTTAGTGCCCTGATTACTTTGCTTCTTGAGCAAGGAAAGCAAGTCAAGACCAGTTAGTAAGACCAGTTAAGATGGGAGCTAAGATGAGGACAGCATCAGTGATCTGTTACTAACAATGACAATGTCACCACCTGCAATAAACTGGAGAATAAACTCAATTTCCTCCCATTGCCAGCATTCATGAGTTATTAGCCATGATTTCTGCAGCCTCTTTTCTGGAGATAAGTGACATAGCCCAGAAGGACTTTGATTTATATTTCACATTTAATGTTTTTTTTCGAGTGTGTAGCAATTATCAAAGTCCTCTTTAAAGAAACTAATGCTTTGAGACGAAGCATGTTCTTGCTCCTACTGCCAAGGTCTCTGGATGATGCTCTAAATTACACCCATCTTTTCCTTATTTTCCACCTTTCTTTGCCATTTCCAAGTCCTGGCCCTCCTGAGTTATGCTGCTCTCTTTAATCCTCACTAGATGCTGATGTTTATTGCTCTGGTCCATGTTGGTGTGAAGAACTGGAGGTGAAAAGGACACCAGGTATCACTTGTCCTCTCACACCTACAAAGCAGGCTGTTACCTTGGTCTCCTCCTGGGGCAGCAGCACAGGGATGGTTTTGGAGGGCTCAGAGCTCCACATCCCAGGAGCTTTCCTGGTGTCTGAAGCTGTTTTGGGACACACTGACAGTTGGGAAGACTGAAGTTCTTACCTAGAGTGAATTTCCTCTTTGGAAAATCATGTACTTTTCACCTTTCTCTGCCAGGGTTCCTCACCCCCTGAATAAAACATGATATTAATGATGAGCTTGTTCTGCAGAGCAGCCTCAAACCAACTGAGCATAAAGCTCTGTGTTCCTGCTAATCCTGCAGTGAACTGGCCTCAAGTCACTTGCCACACAGGATCTTTGATGGCACAGCCTGGATTTTGGGTCAGTTAGAAAGTCCCTTTCTGGAGTTTCATGCTTCCTCCCATTGCATGCAGTGTTTTTGGTCTGAAGGACCTGAGTGTGCCAAGGAAGGGTGAACTGACTGGAGCCAGTCTGTACCCAAAAACTGGGCTACTCCCAGTTCTTTCATAAGGAAATGAGAAAACAAGTTGCTTTTCCTTTTTATGTAACCATCAGAGAGTGGTATCCAGCCTTACTGTGACACTCTGCCCTGGCTCAGAGGAATCTCAATATTTCTGGAAATCATTTGCTGCCTCTTACCATCTTTTACCATTTTAGGAGAGAATCCTTTTTTTGTCTTTTACTACTAGAGCACAATCCTTCCACCTTTGGCTGGAAAGCATAGAAAGACACTCATGAAGTCATGGCAATATTTTTTTTTTAAATGAAATCAAAAGAGTGTCATCGTCTCTATTTATCTTTAATACTAAAATGTCAAGTGTAGCCATTTATTAAAATTTTTCAGTGACTTTTGCAGCCTCCTAATTCCTAGCCCCTGCCAGAAAGGTGACAGGGTAAGTTTTGAGTTAAAAAGCATCTTAAAGTGTTTGTTGCAATATTCTTTCTGTATCCAGGTCTGGATTCAGTTTGCTGTGTTACCAAGGAAAGTGATTCTTGACCAGAGCTGATCAAAGAGAACTGACTCTGAGATTCAGCTGTACAGACTCAGAAATCTGCATCAGCGAAGAAAATCGAGGATCAATCCCTGAATTTCATCTTGGCAATTTTTTTTTTTTTTTTTTTTCAGACTTCAGATTTTATTTTGCTCTAGTGAGGATTGAAAGGGCTCCAGTTAACATAAAAATTTTCTGCATTTGGGGTAGTGATGAGGATTTACACACACAGCTTTTTACCATCCAGCCCAGTCTTATAAGTGCCTGGTGGTGCTGGTGAAGAAAAGTGAAGTGCAATACTGAAAGCAGCTTTTATTACCTCTCTGAAAGCAACTTTTAGTACTGCAGATCTTTTTTCCTCTCTTAGCAGAAAAGTGAGAATAACTTGAAGAGGAAAAGCACCTTCAAGTTTAAAAGCATCCTCTGCTCTGTGGTGGGGGCGATGCTCGGGATTCCAGCTGTGCCGGCAGGAGGGACCCAGCAGCATGTGACATGTGGTGTGACAGGCTTTGCTGGGGCTGGCTTAGCCCCTTCCTCTGCCTGGTGCACTCCGGGGCCCCTCTGAGGAGTCCCTGCACTCTGGGAGGCTGCCTGGCACAGGCAGAGGGGCAGGATGCTGCAGAGAGGGAATTTCATGGGGTGAGATGGATGATCGACAGCAGCACCGCCGGGGAGAGTGAGGGAGGGAGGAACAGCGCAGAATCCGGAGTCTGGGAGTCCGGGATGGGAAGGGGGAGAAGGAGGGAGATTGGCTCGTACTGAGGAACAGAGTGATTTTCCCCTCTCCCTCTTGAACTCTAAAACTTGAAACACCAAGAGCCCGGTGGATTTATGCTTTTACAGATCACTGTGGTCCAGACTTTGAAATAAAAGCAGCTGTGGAGCTCTAGGGGGGATGCTCTATACAGAGTTCATTAAGGTAAGTCCTTTTTCTCCTGTTCTGGTAAGGTGCTGAAGGTGTGGGTATTTACATGCACAAGAATATGCAGGTGCACAATGACAAACACACCAGGGTGCTTATCTTGCCTATTTTCACTGTATTGTTAACTTAGGTCCATTTTCATGTTATCTTTGCTCATACTTAGTTTCTCAGAGAATCCTTTTGATTGCTATTCTAATTTTCTTCTCCTTCCCATCATAGGAATGAAGATGCCAGGGTGCAGCCTTCTGAAATGTGCCTAAGAAATTCAGAAAAAAATCCTGAAAGTTTTGATATTGCTTAGTGTCATTTATTCTTTTCTCTTCTCCATCCCTTTCCAAGGCATTGGAGTCTCCAGGCATGTGTGATATAACCAGGGATGATTTCATGATGTAGCAGGACTGGCCAGTCAAA
The DNA here is from genome assembly GCA_013401035.1 of Horornis vulcanius. Lineage (NCBI taxonomy): Eukaryota > Metazoa > Chordata > Aves > Passeriformes > Scotocercidae > Horornis > Horornis vulcanius. The sequence continues at coordinate 10,206 of VZUA01047502.1, forward strand.
TGCCATTCTGATAAACACTGTTCTTTTTGGACTGGTGTTTCCATTACTCTTTCTGAAATTCTGCCCAAATCTGGCATTGTCTTTATTGCAGAATGAATTTGGAAGAGAACAGATCATTTGTGTCAATGGGCAATACTAGGAGCCTAAAGCATCAATTGATTTGATACTGATTATCTGATTGGTATTGATTTTATGCTGATCATTGGTTAATTTCAAAGTAAGAAATTAAAATTAGTACCCCAAAACGTTCCCTTACAACAAGAGAGAAAGCATTTGCAGAAACTTTGCTCACAGACAGAAGGGAACTGCCTGGAGTTGCACAACTGTAGGTCAGCGCAGAGTTGTGACTTTGCACCAAAGAAAATGCAGTTCTTTGTATTTAGCAGAACCCTAAGCTTCATTTAATAATAAAACAGCATTGAAGTACTTACCTGAGAATCAGACATCAGCAGATCTTTTATTTGCACGCATCTGGAGGATGTTTCTTAGCTGAGCTGGATGCAGAGACCCGCTCTGTGTGCCTGCCTGCACCCCAATTTGCAGTGCTGAACTTCTTCAATTGTAAACAGGCAGCAAAAAGACAATTTTAATATCAAGGTCAGCCTGTAACAAGAGGAGAGAGATCCAGCAGAGAGAGAAAGTTGCATTCCCAGCCCCTGACTCGTTACATGACTGCACGTAGATGACTAAGCCGCTCTAATTAAGTTTATGAGCTGGAAAATAGTTGTGCATTTGGTTACTCCAAGCGTTTTGTTTTACATGAGGAAGGATCAGATGAGATTTCATGTGCTGGTCTGCCAGGACACCACTTGTTCATCCCTGGGACAGAGTCAGGTGTTTGTGTACCTGCAGGACGTTTGTTTAGTGAACAAATGGGCCGTGATGCCGAACGGAGCGGCAGGATTTCCTCTGCAATAGGAAAATTCTATGGAAAAGTGCTCTAGGAGCCTAAACCACAATTTCAGGTGCTGTATCTTGTGATCTGGCACTGCCTTTCTGTTCTTCATCTGATCTTGTTTTCATGGTTTTTCTTGTTGCTTGTTCTACAGTGGTGCTACAATTGGGGTACAGATTTCTTGGTTAAAATGACACTTGCTGGGTTACTGAGGCCATTTTTTGTTCCTCTCTAATTTATGCTTGGCTGTGACTGCTTTCCATTTTCTTCTAGGCAGCCTCTGCTGATTATATAGCTCCCACATTTGAGTGGCACATGCTTTTTTCACAAGTCAGCCTTAGGGAAGCAGGAGTGTGAAATGCTGCGCTGTTGCTACCATAGAAAGATTCAATAAAACCTTTACAGCCTCTCCAGATCCTGTGAAATGCCTGCTTCTGTTTTCTTAAGCTTTGTTTTGGCTTAGGTCTACAAAGACAGCCAGGTTCCCTCTGCAAGATTAGGAAGGAGGAGAGCCAGGTATTTGTCACCTTACTTTGCTGTAGCAGGTTCACAGCGTTAATCTGGTGACTCCCACATCTCCCAGGAAAAATAATGCAAAAAAGTATGGCCCTTTCTGCCCCAGACAAGAGCAGAGGTGGGTGCCACAAAATTCATGATCAAGGTCAGCTTAAACATAGATGTAAGGGAATTCTGATGTGTCAGAGGGATCCCTGGGCATACAGTGGGAACACAGATCTTTTCCTCCTGATAGGCTGGCTGTCATCACTGAGGAACTTTGCAAAGTGTGATCAGATATTGTTGCAGGGTTGCTGCCTACAATGCTTTGCAGTTAGGTTGGGTTTATAGCCTAAAGCCTGAGCAACAGGAAGTATCTATTGCTGTTTATCAAATATTTACCTTTACATGATTCTTAATTTTAATATCCCAAATTGGGTTGTTTTCAGTGCTTCTTAAATGCCTTCTATTCACCAGAAAAAATAATGTTTGGTTTTGAATTCAGGTTCCTGTGAATTTATCTGATTGATTTCCTTTCACCTTCCTGTATTTAGACCTCTTGTAATTCATTCATATTTTTGTGATATATTATCATGGTGAATTGAATTTTTTTAGTCATTTAAAGGCACTTTTGATGCCCCATTCTTGCCAAGTCAATATTCTCCTACCCTTCTCTGTATGTGTCACCTGTTCAAGGCACTTCAATTTCCCTTCTTTGCACACAGCCTTGTTCATAATCCTTTCATAACTTTGCCTTAACAAGGTTTTTATCAAGGCTGAATTCAGCAGATTATGGGTCTACACTAATTATACCCCTAAAATACTGAAATGAATCCCTAATATTGTTCTTCCCCAAATGGATTTACCTATAT
>VZUA01047505.1:0-19489 GCA_013401035.1 Horornis vulcanius
GGCAAAGAAAACTTCCCCCCATGCTCTGCGAGGCAAAGGCAGGCACAGGCAGCTATTCCAAGCATTTCACAGCAGTAATTTTCCATTTCCATTAACAAAGATATGTTAAGCTTTTTTTTTTTTNACTGTAATGATGGAGAACTTTGCTTCTTCCTCTTAACCCCCTCCAGCCTGGCCTGTTCCCCAGCACCCAGCGAGGCAGGGTTGAGGAAACTCCTGCATGGTTGCTGGACAAAGATGCTTCCTTCCACACACAGAATTCCAGCAGTTCTCAAAAGAAAGAATTCAGGCAGGCTCGTAAGTCAGGGCTTGAGGAAGAAAAGACAGTGACCCACTGAAGCTGCCTTATTTCTGCCCTGTAAACCACCCAGCTGGCTACTCTGGCACAGCCCATCCCAACAGCTCCTCCTGCACCCTCTAAAGGGAGCTCTAAATATCCCATTAAGTCTTCAACTTCACATTAATTTCTGTGCTAATTGGCTGGGGACCCACAAACAGGAAGGGCAATGTTACTCCTGAGGAAGAGCTGATTTCCAGTAACTAAACCACGCTAAATAAATTGACTGCTTGTTTCTGTAGAGACCTTTTGATGAAAAATTTTCTGCATTTTCTTTTTCCTCAAAGCAAATCTCAAACCTGAGGAGGTCTGAACCCAGGGGTGACACTGGCAAGGACTGACTGTTTGTCAATACCAACAAAACTTCCAGGTTTTCCCCAGCCAACTTAAAGAGTTGCATGTTCCTTCCTCCTGCTGCCAGTTCAATGGCTCCTGATGACAAGGGAGCGAATTATGGCTCTATTTGAGCTACAGCTTTTATAATTAACTCTACAGATTGATTTCTGCAGAAATCATTCTTTAACCAGGAATTCCCTACTCCCAGAATGGCCTCTACTCAGATGAACTATTTAAGAGGTTACCTGGCACTCAAGTGCATTAAATTTCAGTTTCATCTTTCAAGCACAGCAATACTTTGAATTACATTTCATACACTGTATTTCTGTGTGCTACTGATACTTTGAAGATTCTGATCCTATTGTAATTACTGTTTGACTTGACTCATTCTGAATCCAGAATCTTCCTGGAAAAATACCATCTGAGCAAAAAAAAAATCCTCCAAAAACATATAGGGCATATAATGTTGGGTTTAACCTGTATCTTATGCCTAATTCACACATTTGTTCAGCACAGCCACCCAAGAGGATTCAAGAAACAGCTGTGAATCTCATCAGGAATAAACTGCAAAATAAATAGGTAATTGTCTAAAAAAGGAAATAAAATCTCACTTTGCTGTTCTGGATATTGAGAATCTTTTACAGATTGTGGAGAATACCCAAGGTTTGGGAACAAGCTGAGGAAGGCAGCTGAGGAGGATGAGGATGGAGAGCTGTGCTGCTTGCACTGGCAAAAGACGAGCTATTGTTACCAGAAAACACAGATGCCATTTGTGAAACAGCTTAGACAAGTGCCCCTAATTATCTCTCAGGATTCACAACATGTTTAAATACACTTAGAGCATTAAAGAATCAACCCGAGAGCATGTAATATAATATAAAAGCACTCTTTCAACTGCTATGAACATCTATAGTGTCATTTACTAATCTCTTGGTGACGACCCTGAAATTAAGGCAAGGCTGTGCAGAGGAGCATCTAAACTGTAGGCTTGGAAGTCCAGAGATGTGACCTTTGTAAAGCCAAAATCCGTCAGTTAAAGCCTTTGTGCAATTATCGATACTCAGAGCTTCCAATGTGCGTTAAATATATTGTCCATAATCCCCGAAGTCAAAGGTTAACAGCTGCACTTCAGGAGATGTGGCTACACTGGTGACTACAGCTGGGTCATTATTTCATGCTGACTACCCTGGTGCTTATTTTATCCAGGAGTAGATTTATTTAAATAGGCAGTTAGTTGTTGGAAAAGCAAAGATAGAAGATCTGAAATACACACAATTTCAGCAATGGGGAGAGGAAAACACCCCCACAGACTTGGACAGCCACCAGAAACATTTAGATTCAAAGAGAACCTAACTTTCTTCAGATGATTATTTTCAAAAGCAGCAGCATTTGTTTGGAACACCCTGTGTTAGACACCCATATTCTGGGAGATAACTAAAAAAAACTTCTATCAGCCTAGTAGGCTCCTTCAGGAAAGAGCAAGCCCTCATATCAGGGAAGATGGATTTCTAAAAGCTTTTTCTTCCACATGCTTTGTTCCAACTGCAAAACTTGACCTCTGGTTTCAGCAGTCATGCACAGCCCTCACCCCAGGGTTGAGGCAGAGAACTGCTCAGCCAAATGCAGAAGTGGGAGCACAGAGAGTCACAGAGATGCCCAAAGGCCTCATTCTGGATTCAGTGCTTTATGTTCAGGGGCCTGTCTTCACCTGTTTAACAGCACAGTTACCTGCAGGTCGTACAAAAGGTAAAACAGTGCTGCACCTCACACTGCCTTCACCTATTCCCTCCAAATCCCCTCCCGTTGGAGTGGGTACAGGTGAACACCTCTCTTCCTTTTGACTGGTCTAAAAAAGACCAATACAGATGGGAAAACCTGGAGAAATTCCAAGTAATCCTGAGACAATACACTCCATTTTCATAAAATCCTATTTTGCCAATTTTTCTGAGTACATATCTTCTGTTAGTTCCTCCTTACCAGCAACAGCTTATTTGGAAGCTTTAGATCTGAATTTCCTGTTGCTTAAAAAAAATGTAAATTACACAAATCAACAGCACCCTGCAGTCCTCAGGGGTTCATCCAAGTATCTAGTTGTTGACATTTAAAACACCAGGCTGTCAAAAAGGAAGAGGATAGTCTAGTGCTTATATAAACTTAATTTCCTTGTTTCCATTAAAAAGTTATTAATTAAAAGGTAGTCTCAGCCAGGCTCACACTGTTCACACACAGCCAACTTCCTCTCATCCTACTCCATTGGGAAGATTATCTGGCATATTTATATTCTACTCAGGCAAAAATAGTATTTTATAATTCATCTTACAGCATGCCCAGGAGCAGTGCTAGCACCTTCACAAGGCACCTTCATGCAGCACAGATGTGCACAGGAAACCACTGAAGCTTCCCACATTTACTCACTTCAGGTTACTGGAATGTCCTGGCCAAATGGAATTAGAGCTATGACTTTATATAAAAACAACCCTTTCACATCAGTGATTTCTTTGCCATGGATTTTCAAGTTCCTAAGTCTTGATGCCTTTGTTGCATTTCATCCTCTACATGTACTAAGGGAAAAATCAAGATCTGCAGCAAGTCACAGACATCCACTATGAGACCAGAGCACACCCTAAGCAGCACCAGCTGCCCAGCTGGTTGGGGTTTGTATCCTGCTGTGATGCATTTCCTTACCTGGGGACACAGGGCCTCCAGCTGGCTGGCTGACATGCGAACCAATTTCACACCTTCCTCGTTGTTGGAGATGGAGCAGGCCAGGTTGGCAACCTGTGTCAGAGGAGGGGAGAAAACAAAACACTGTTGTTAGAATTGGGGGTTACTTCCTTCTGTAGAAAACTTTTGCCTAAACCCAACAGTGACCAGTAATCAGTAACCCATCATGGAACAAAAAGATTCTACACTCGTTCTGTTCTAACCAGTTTTGAAACTACTAATGGCACCTGTTCCTTCTGTAGACATAAACACTTTGGATCATGGCATCCCAGAATGGTTTGGGTTGGAAGGGACCTCAAAGCCCATCCAGTGCCACCCCTGCCATGGGCAGGGACACCTCCCACTACCCCAGGTTTCTCCAAGCCCCAATGTCCAACCTGGCCTGGGACACTTCCAGGGATCCAGGGGCAGCCACAGTGCCAGAGCCTGCCCACCCTCCCAGGGAACAATTCTTTCCTAATACCCCATGTGTGGGAAATGGATTTGTAGAGAATTCTCAAAGCCTGACAGAAGGCTCACATAGTATGATAGTATGTATCTGTATGCAAACTTGGAGATAGAAAATGCTGACTTAGAAATGCCATGGAATAGGACAGACATTGTTGAGAGAGAAATGGAACTAAAAACAAGTTTCAAATGATGGCCTTGCAACTAAGACTAGATACTTCGGAGAAATAAAACCATGAAAGATGCATTGTAGTAGGACCCATGAGGGCTTTAAGGCATTCATGGCATTGTGTGGCAAAAGCTGATAGGCCAAGAAACACTTGTAATTAGGAAACCATTTGGCTTCTGATTGTGATGGTATGAATTTTAACATTTATTGTCTCACCCTTGACATGAGACGGAAAATGGAATAAAAGTTTTTAAAATGCCTCTCAGTTGCCCCATCTCTGGGTCAGGAAAGGGCATAATCTGATACCCACCTATCCCTGCCCTCTGGCAGTGGGAAGCCTTCCCTGGGTCCTGTCCCTCCAGCCCTTGGCAATTGTCTCTCTCCAGGTTTCCTGCAGCCCCTTCAGGCCCTGCAAGGCCACACTGAGCTCAGCCCAAAGCTTCTCCTCTGCAGGTGAACAATCCCAGCTCTCCCAGCCTTTCCTCCCAGCAGAGCTGCTCCATCCCTCTGCTCACCCTGGTGCCTCCTCTGGCCTGGCTCCAGCAGCCCCAGCTCCTTCCTGTGCTGGGCCCCGGGGCTGGGGCAGCTCTGCAGCTGGGGCCTCACCTGGGCACAGGGGCAGAATCAGCCCAGGGCTGGGGGGTTCTGGGTGCTGGGCCAGGTCCAGCTTTCACCCTCAGCCAGTCAAACAGGGCTGATGTCACTGCTAGCCCTGATCAGGGTGAATTCTCTCCAGTAAAATGCACAAGAGCAGCACTGGCAGCAGCTGCAGTCACAGTTTAACAGCCTGAACCCACCAGGGTGGGACAGCAGCAACCCCACAGAGCTCAAGCTGGTTTGCTGGTGTTCCATGAGGGCTCCTCTGTGACAGGATGTGTCAGGTAAAGCCTGGCAGGTGTTCATCCAGACCTCTTTTTATGTTGCAATTCATCAAATAAAACCAGTACAGGAGATCTTCAAGATGCATCCACAGGCCTCCAAAATTTGAATAGGATCTCTTGTGTTGCTAAAAACTTTACTTCACAACCTTGACCTGATGCACAGCATCACCTTTAACTAGGTCAGCCTGAAGCAGGGATCTCTGTAAACATCTACCTTTTAAGAGCATGGAGGATGGGGACAGCACAGAATTTTTTGGTAATTGAAGATATTCCTCATCCCGGAGCTACTCTCAGGGGAAGGAAGTCTGAAATAAGTTACATTTCTCAGCTGACAGGTGAATGACAAGCATGTTATTCTGAGCTATTTGAACACAGAAAGCTGTAAAAATAGCAGCAAGTGAACTGAGACGAACACAGAGTACTGTCCTTCCAGAGGCTGAGCAACCTGCAAAGCCCCGTTTATGTGCCATTAAAGCATCACCAGGAGCCAGCAGATGCTCAGTAACACCACTGAAACAGATTTCTCCAGATACTTTTCTCTATAAGCTGGGGAATTTTCATTCTGCCTTTAATTAAACTATTCTTTGCATTCACATAAGTAATTTTGAAGTAGTATCTGCAGCTCTACCACATGCTTTTCCCCCTCCCCAAGCCCTTTCCTCATGGCAGATGTTCCCACACAGAATACATTACTGTCCTGCAAATCATCAGGCATGTGCCATTACACTTGAACAGCATTTTTCATCAATCCCATGATCAATCTGGGGAGCAAAATCAAGTTCCCACTGCAAAGCACACGGCCTCTTCCTCCTTCCAGCTCCAAGCCAAGTTACAGAGGATGGAAAGCACGGGTGTGAAGAGGAGAGGTGCTTCCAGCACAGAACAAGCAAGCAAACAGATGTGACAGCACATATTTGGAGGAAAACAAACTGAAGTTGAGAGAAAGCCTGTGCAGCATCAACAACACAAAGGAAAAACCCTGCCAGCTCTCAGGAATATTTGTGTCCTGTTCCTAAAGTTTCTCTTCCACTCGTGTTAGGATTCAAATCCTGCACATGCAGGGGTGAATTGAAGGATGTCCCCAGTTCTCTGCACAGTGCTGCAGGCAGGGCCCAGCTGAGCCAGGGCTCTGTGCTCCCTCTCTGTGAACAGCTCCAGCCCCCCTGAATGGCACCCCAGCAAACAGGTGGCCCTGGAACACCCTCTCACACAGGGATTGTGTTTGAACATCGGCGAGTTTTCCTGTACAATTGCCATGCCTTGAATCCCTAGTTCCCAGCAAGCTGCTGGAATGATGAAAAAGTACATCATGCTTTTGTTTAGAGGCTCACAAGAATCAAAAGACAATCATAATGTCATAATTAAAAAGTCAAATAAAGATTTTGCTGTTGGTTTAAGCACAGGTCATATTTTTGAGAAACAGCAGTTTGCCAATATTTTTTATGGTCCGTATTTCCCCATCAGTCCTGCCTCCACAGGAGCATTACAACCTCTAGGAGCAAGGAGAACACAAAGCTCTATTGAGAAGGGGCAGAATAAAAGCGACATTGAAGATCAGACAAGATCAGCCTCTCTGATATCTGGAGATGTTGTGCTGTCTCTCAAGCCAAGTGTGATGAATCAAGCACACAGAAACCCTGCTCTATCTTAACACAGAGAGGCAAAGAACTTAATAATGAAGTGTCCCCACCGTGGTATAATGAAAATTTGCTTTTTTTGCACAGTCATTTTTGAGCAGTCATTTTTCTTCTGAATACCCAACTGATGGCAATTCTTCTTTAGAAAGCGCCTGACTGGCACTGCCAACCCTCATGAAAGGAGCGTGTGTGCTTCCCTGACTGAGGGTCTTTGGCAGTTTAAGACAATCCAACTGTTGGCTGCCACATCCCATCCCAGTTCTGCGCCTCCAGAGCTCAACACTTCATTTCAGCATGCTCATCCAACAGCTATTCGCTCTGGCGGGGCGGTTTCTCCGCCAGATCAGCACACAAACTCCCCGGCAAAGTCTTTGCTGAACATCAGAGCGAGGCAGAGACATGGCAGCAGCTGAGATGACTTCAGAGTGCTGCAGACAGGGCTGTAAATTCACAGCAGTGCAGCGTTTACTGCACCCATGGGAAGGCTCTATCAAACTACTGGAAAACACTCACAAGCCTCTTAAAATTTGGAATTTAGGAAGAGCTGTGTCTACTAATTAATCAAGTTGTAAATGACATAACAATGAGGTATTCTAAACAGTCAGTAATTATCAGGTGCTCTGTAATGTGAATTCTGAAATTGCATGTACCAGCTGAGGTGGATGGCTGCAGGATCAAGAAATTTAATTTTAAAAGTACCTGAAAGGACTCATCTTCAATAATTCTTGTGTGATCTGACAAATAACTTCAAACTCGCTTTCTCTTCAGAGGATAGGGTACTGCTGGCCAGTTATTTGGCACATAGCCATAATACATTGGATTTTGTAGCTGAGATGAAGATCAACTCTTTCAAAGCTCACAGAATGCTTGGAAATCATACATTCCCAAAACTTCTAAATCAAATAATGCACCTCAAGGGAACAAAAATTTCCTTTAAATCAAATGTGAATTAAATAGTTTCTCCATGTCTCCAGCAAAGCAGCAGACTGACATAGTAAGTGGTCAGACTTGATTTAGAAAGAAGAACACTTGTGCTTGAGAGCAAAATAGCAATTGAATTCCCACTGCATTTTTCCATTCTTACCATTCAATATCATCAAGTCTCTTTACATAAGCACTAATGGCATAGGCATCAAAGCAGACAAAACCACTGCAAATAATGTAATCAGCACAACGAGCAAGCTCTTGAAAAAAGTTAAAAATACACTGGGAATGAAGACAGCCCAGAGAGTGCGGCCCGGCGAGGTTCAGACACCTCTTGCTGCTGACAGACTGATTTAAAAGTAGATTTCAAGGCTCTCTCAGTTCAGACTCCATAGCCATGGCCCAGAGACAGCTTCTCAGACCCCAAAAGGCAGGACGGACTCCAAGCAGCTGCTGGTATTTAGAGGAATGAGCTTAAATTTCCCCCCAGTGACAAACGCAGTGCACAGCCCCAGCCATTCCTAGCATGGAGCTAACGGTGCCAAGCGGAACAGCTGGACTGGCTCATCTGGAAAGGGACTTTCATGCACTGATCAGTTTTTGAAACTCAAATCCCATTGTTTTTATAGATGACATCAGCACACTGCAAGATGATTTGAGGTGAGTGGCTCTGGTGCCAGCACAATCCAGGAGGTGAATGGCCCTAAATCCAGGCCCTAAACCAGTGGGGTTGCCTGGGCCGATTCTTGTTTGATGTCTCTGTTGGTGACCTGGATGATGGGATCAAGGGCATCCTCAGCAAATGCACAGACAGCAACATGCTGGGCAGGAGGGTGGGCTGCTGGAGGGCAGGAAGCTCTGCAGAGGGATCTGGACTGGGTGGATCCATGGGCTGAGACCTAATTATGCGAGGTTCAACCAGACCAGGTGCTGGGTCCTGCCCTGGGATCACAACTCCATGATGTTCCAGGGTGGAGAGGAGTGGCTGGGAAGTGTCCAGGGGGTGCTGGTGACAGTGGCTGGACATGATCCCAGGGGTGCCCAAGAGGCCAAAGGCCCCTGGGCTGTGCCAGCCATGAGGCAGCAGCAGGAGCAGGGCAGAGCCTGTCCCCTGTGCTGGCACTGTTGGGGGACCTCGAGGGCTGTGTCCTGTTCTGGCCTCTCAGGGCCAGAGAGACCTAGAGGGGCAGGAGCATGTCCAGGACAGGGAAGGGAGCTGGGGAAGGGGCTGGAGCCCCAGGAGAGGCTGAGGGAGCTGGGAAAGGGGCTCAGCCTGGAGCAAAGGAGGCTCAGGGGGGCCCTGGTGGCTCTGCACAACTCCCTGCCAGGAGGGGACAGCCGGGGGGGTCGGGCTCTGCTCCCAGGGAACAGGGACAGGAGGAGAGGGAACGGCCTCAGGCTGGGCCAGGGCAGGCTCAGGGTGGATATTAGAGAAAGTTTCTTCACTGAAAGCATTGTCAAACCCTGGCAGAGCTGCCCAGAACAGTGGTGGAGTCACCATTCCTGGTGAGATTTAAAAGCTGTGTGGATGTGGCACTTGGTGACAGGGTTTAGTGGTGGCCTTGGCAGTGCTGGGGAAATGGTTGGACTCGAGGGTCTCAGAGGGCTTTTCCAACTTAAATGATTCCACAGTTCTGTGCCTTTGGAGAACGCATAACTTAAGTGGCTCCTTTTGAGAGGCAGATGCTATTTCAGGGCAAAGGGTCAGCTGGGAATATGTTGTTAGTAAGAAGGTGTAACTCCAATATTAAAAAAAAATATTGTACCATCTGTCACTGAGTGATTCCATCTCAAATTCTAGTTAACTTTGACTCTTCAGTATTTACTAATATTTAAATCAGGAAAAACTTGACATTTCTAAAGCTGTTCTTTCTACCATTACTAACAATTTGTGGCAGAGAACCGCCTCCCCTGACAAGACACAGGTTGTACCTCTTCTACATGAAATACATTTTTTGGGTTTGTTTGGGTTTTTTTAAACTTGAAATTTGTTCAGATCGTGACTAAAAAGTTAATTCTTCCAGCAATTAAAAAAACTGCAGGAGCCTCAACTACACAAGTTTGGGCTCAGTGTTAAGCTTTTAAAATTACACTATTGAACATAACCCAGCAATGCTAATAATAACACCGAGGTTGTGCGTCTGATTCCCATTCACTTAAAAGCTGGACTTGATGATCTTTGTGGGTCCCTTCCAACTCAGAATATTCTGTGATTCTATGTAAAAATGCTCCAGTTTTGTACTTGTTCCACCTTCTCCATGCATAGACTCCCTGGCTTAGGCAGAGGGGTTACTTTACAGGGAACTCTTTATTGAAGGACTGGCCAATTCCTTTTTCACCAAGAGACAAAAGATGCAATAGGAAAAAAAAAGGAATTATAATCTCTAACACTTAAAACCTTCCTTTTCCAGGATTTCAAAGGCTGACAATAAATGTGTTAAAGCCTCTGAGTTATGCACCTGGATTGTCTTCACAGAATCACCATTCAGGTTTTTCTCCTTGTTTACAGGTCAAGTTTTTAGGACAGCTTCTTCAAGCAGTCAGGAAGGCAAAGTTTCCAAAGTGGTGCTGCTGCAACCATCCCAAGCTGGTGCAGCCAGAAGAAGGCTCTGTAAGATGTTTATTGTTGCAAAATTCAATGTCAGAGCTGGCCCTGCCACCTAGCATTGCTACAGCCCAGGATTACACATTGCTGTGCAGGAGCCAAACACTCACTAATTGAATTCTCAGTCTGGTCACTCTCGTTTGAACCTGCAATTGTAGAAACAGCATTGCAGAAAGATGTTTTCCAACTATCTTACACTGAAAAACTTTTCAGTTTAACATTAAGCAGAATCCTCTCATAACCAAAAACTCTTACAAAAATAACAAATCCACATCTATGTGTACACAGATACTTTGGGAATTTCAACGCCATGGAAAACCAAGCTTTTCAAAGGTGTTCCTGGCATTTTCATTTCCGATTAAATTTCAAAACTTCAGCTGTTTGCTTTTTTTTTTTTTTTCTTTAAATTTTACAATTTCTCTGGGAATGCAAATTCCAGCTTTCAAATAGCTTAAAAAACCACCCATTTTAAAAGAAAAAAAAGAAGAAATGGACAGGCAGCCATTGAACATTTTCCTCCTACGGATTTACTAAAGAAATGTGTATTTGATATTCTCACAAAATTCAAACAGAGCACAGCTAATTTCTTCCTCCTCTATGTTAAAAAAACCTGTCCCAATTCTCTTCATGCTGGTCAAAGCTCAGGAAATTAATTTATCTGCAGAAACAACTGTTCTGCAAAACTAATGGCAACTGAGGACTCTCAGAAGAGATGTGTTGATTATGTAATCCTCATCCCTCTCCAGAAAGGCTTTCATTATTGACTAAGCCCATACATTTATTTATTCACCTGTACACTACACTCAATATTCAAGATGAATCTGAGCATTTTAACATTCAGCCCTAACAGGTGCTGCACGAGGGAGAAGTGTTGCAGCTGTAGATGCATTAACTCCAACCCTACAAACCCCTCGTTTTGCAGAGGCAGAGCTAACTGGGAGTTACACAAAACAGCTCCACTTCTTTAATGCACGAGGACTAGGGATCAAATCCACTGGGACTGCGCAGAGTTACCGGCGTCATGCTGTCAACTGTTTTGTGATTTTATATCACATAGCTGCATGTAGCTGCAGCTCCACAGAAGGTACCTTGAAAGAGCTTGTTGTGGGCAACAGAATCCCAGTATCCCAGTATATTAACTGAAAATAGTAAAAGTCTTTAAATAAAACAAGGCACACGCAGACAAACTGGAGACATAGAGCTCCGGGGAGAAGGAAGGACTAAACTGAGGGAACCGCTATTTCCAGAGCTCTGCAGCCTCACGCAAAGATGAGAACAGTTTTCATTCAAGTCTGGTTATAAACACAAGGAGGTGAAGTTTCAGCTGGCTGGAACAAAACTGACAAGCAAAGGCTTGGCATTTTGGACAATGAGGAAAGGAAGTTACATGTTTGTTATTTCAACAGGCTGGTAAGTGATGGCAAGAGAAAGGGATCAGAGACAATATCAGAGAATCCCAGACTTTTTTGGGCTGGGAAGGACCTTAAAGCTCATCCAGTCCCACCCCCTGCCATGGGCAGGGACACCTCCCACTGTCCCAGGGTGCTCCCAGCCCCAATGTCCAGCCTGGCCTGGGACACTGCCAGGGATCCAGGGGCAGCTACAGCTGCTCTGGGCACTCTGTGCCAGGGCCTGCCCACCCTGCCAGGGAACAATTCCTTCCCCATATCCCAGCCATCCCTGTCCTCTGGCAGTGGAAAATCCATTCCCCCTTGCTCTACCTCTCAATGCTCTTGTAAGTAATATAATAGTACAAAAAGAAATGTATTGTGCACCTTCTGCTCCCTCTTACATTGAGGCAATCAGTTATTTCCATGGGTAACCACCTTTTGCTTGGGATTACATCTTAATAGTTCCACATTTCTAGCTGTATCTGTGTTTAAAATTCTAATTAAGGAATAAAGCTTTGCACTTGCCTCTCACCCTGTCCAGAGCTGTCTCCAAATACCTCTCCAGCTCCCTGGTGCTATTCCAGGTACAGCTGTCCTGCAAAAGCTCTGCTCCACACTGGCGAGCTTGTCCCATGCCCTAAGGAAATGTTTTTCCCCAACAGAGCCACCCATGTGTTGCCAAGGTTTCATAGAGAAGGGAATTTTTTCACATAGCTGGGCAATCCCAGAGTTTGTGCATCAGGACAAACCAGACCGGGCTCCATTTACTGTGCAGCAAGGGCAGCATGGAGACAACTTCTCTCTTGCCAGGGGGAAAGGTTTTCAATCAGACAGAAAGAAGAGGTGTTTGAAGGGAATCAATACATCTATAGCATAAACCATACCCACAGCAGAAAAGTGCACCAATATCTTTATTTCCAGCCTGGTGGATTACCCTCTAGAGACCTGAGGGAAAGCAGGGCTGCTACGGGAACACCAGTGTGCAACGCGGGCACCATGCCTCTAGTCGATGCAGCTGTGGCAGCAGATGTAACTGCTGGCACAGGAACTATTACTCCCTCAGACAAACAAGCTAAAGTGTTAGAATGTTGTTATCTTCACAAACCACATTAGTTACACAAGTCTATCTGAGCTACCACGACAGCAATGACACCACTGGTGTGTGATGGAGAGCTCAGCTTCAGCTGAAACCTTCTGAGCAAACCCTCAGTTGAGATGCTCCTTAGCAACACAAATACCTTTCCTTAAAATAAAAGTGTTTCTAGTAGTGGTATTTGGACAGGACCCAAATAATTACCCTTATCCAAAAATGTCGCTGTGTTCATCAATGTGGAAATGAACACAGGCTGGGAGAGTGGGGGTGTTCAGCCTGGAGAAAAGAAGGCTCTGTGGAGACCTCAGAGCCCATTCCAGGGCCTAAAGGGGCTCCAGGAGAGCTGCAGAGGGACTTGGGACAAGGGATGGAGTGACAGGACACAGGGAATGGCTTGCCACTGCCAGAGGGCAGGGATACTTGTGGGGAGGCCCTGGCACAGGGTGCCCAGAGCAGCTGTGGCTGCCCCTGGATCCCTGGCAGTGCCCAAGGCCAGGCTGGACAGGGCTTGGAGCAGCCTGGGACAGTGGGAGGTGTCTCTGCCCATGGCAGGGGGTTGGTATTGGATGAGCTCTAAGGTCCTTCCCAGCCCAAACAAGTCTGGGATTCTGTGAAACTGTTCTCTCCCATCTCAGTTTGCTCATCACTCAGAACATGCTGCCTTCTGATCTGACTAAAGGCTTCCAACTTGGTGCCTATTATTAGCTGCTTAAACCAGTTTTTGGTGATTCAGACAACTGTTCATGGCAGTGTAACTGTAATTGTCAGTACACTGTGCTCTTCACAAAGACGACAAAACAGTGTCAGTAATAAGCTCCACACAGATTTCAGGCACCTCCTTGATGACATGACATGACTAATAATCCAATATTGCTAATGACTAAGATGATGAAAATCCAGACATGCATCAAGGCTTTTAGTGAAATATCAAGAATTAAAACGTTTATGCCACATCTATAAAAAAACTTTACCCAAAAAGCCACTTAAAAATGCTGTTGGAATTAAGACTTAAATATCTGGAAAATAAAAGGACTCTATTGCTTTTCAGCTACCTCTGAAGACATCATGTCAACACCACCTAAACCCAACTGTTCTCACACTTCCTGACCTCTTTTACACATTTCCCATTTGGCAAAAGCTTCTGTTTCTAAAGGAAAAAGGAACAGAGTAAACACAGGACAGTTTCTAGTGGAATAAAAAGCACGTCAATATTTTCCAAACCGTGAACTCATTCACCTCCAAATTCTACCCCCTCCACACGTGCCTTGGCCCAGGTGTGCACAGAGGAAGCCCTTCTCAGTCACACAGCAAGGTGACTGGCCCTGTGGCTGAGGTGTGGCAGAAATGCCTCTCCTCCTCAAGTAGCAGCAAACTACGAGAATTTCCAAAGAGAAAAATTGTCTCCAAACAGCCCAATGACTGCCCAGATTTGTGAGGATTCAATCCCTTCATCTCTCCCATAAGTTTCACTGTCATGGCCCTGCTCGCCCATGTGCACTTACAATGAAATCTGGACAGAAAGATTACCCTCAAGTCTCCTATTCCTCTTCCAACATAATTTTTAAACTCTACCAGCATCTTAGAGACCCTTTCATACATTATTTGGTGTAGCATTAGAAGATTGGCCTCAAAAAATAACCTTACAAGAACAGAAGTTATCCTATTAAAAGGTCACTTGCCTTTACTTATGTATGATGTATTAAATTTGTATATCCAGTTTTGTTGAAAAATGTAGGAACATTTTTCTGCTGAGGCTTTCCTGCTTTCCTGATTATGAATGTAAGGAAAGCAAGTTCTACGAGAAGAATTAAATTTATTTATGAATTAGTTGACTAATAAAATGAACTTACAAGGAAAGTGCATTGGCTGTTGAAGAGTGTCAGACTTCAGAGGGCACATTAGAGATACACTGGTCATTTATTGGAGACATTAGTTTTAAATTGCTGCCAAGTCTATATATAGACAAATTACAGAAAACGTGCTTGTGCTTTGGAAGAGACATTTTGCTCATTTTGGTCTCCATTTTAAATGGGAAATAAGTCTGTATCTCTTCTCCAGACCACAGTGCAAGGACATTTCCCTTGTTATAAATTACCTTAAAAATAAAAGCAATAAAAGACAAACCTGAGCTAGCAGATATTTTTCCCCCTGTAAATGAGAGTACTGGAAAAATAGGTGCTGAGGTACCCAGGTAATGACCCTAGTCTGGAAACTGCTGGGTTTTGAGATTTAATAAAATTCAGAAAAACACTCCAAGTCAGTATCTGAGTTGGGTGCCAGGTGCTTGTCTTGTTCCCCAGGGACCTCATCCTTGCCTGGCAGCACTGAGGGATCCCCAGCGGCCCTGTGCTGGCAGGCAGGAGGGGAGAGCATTGCAAGAATGAGCAAAGCCACCTCCAAAGAGGTTAGGAAATTTCTGTGGAAACTCTAGAAATCAGGTGGTTGAGAGACACAAAGGATAATCTTGTCAGAGCAGATTAACATCTGGATCTGCTGGACTCTTCCATTCCATGCTTTGTTTGCAATAAATGGTACCTGGCCATACCCAGATTAAGTGACAATGAACAGGGGACAGCCAAGCCTCAGCTTTTCAAGATGCTCACTGTGCCTCCAGTCCAAAAACTAGTTTTTATTTGAAATCCAAGCTGTTTTATACACTTCATGTTTTTAAAAAGCCTTTCACATGTAAAAAACCTGCAGCTGTTAAGACTCTCCAAAGAACATACAGGCTACAAGTCTGAGCAAATCAGGATAATTGCAAGAAAAATATAGCAAGTGTGCAAGGCTTCACAGGCTTAGGGAGAGGGGTATTTTTAGATTTTAGTCTGAAGAATGACCCCGGGACATCGGGCTAGACAGGGAGGACAAAAGAAGGGGGAAATGTCAGAGCAAGAGGCTACAGAAAGCTTATGGAGCTGCAAGTGCCCAAATGTGATTCTTTCCAAGCAAATAAATTTGCTGTCTGCATCTGTTCATGGGTTTCACTGAAAATGAGAAAATCATCGCTCCATATGCAAGATGCAACCTAGTGCATTAAAAAAGGCACAGAGCAGTCTTTTCAGATAAATTAAAGCAATTAGAAAAAAAAATCAATGCTTATGAAACCTCATTGAGAGCTTTTGCCTCCTTGGTCTTACCAATATTTCTCTTGGTAAGAAGAAGATGTATAAATAAAATTTAAGTTGAGAAAAACATTTGACACAGGGGTAGTGAGTTCCACAGGAAGAAGAGATCATTTGTTCTTTTAAAGGAGTCACAAACTCCAAATATATTCTCAAAAATATTCTTCAGCAAGCAAACTGGAGGATTTTAACCTGAACTCTGTCCTTATTTACCTTTTACTTCCTAATTTCTTAATGTTTGAAAAACTTTTCCATTAAAACTACACAGAGTTACACTGTGTCACAGTGTAACCAGTTGACAAGTTAATTTTGCCTTTTCGAAAGCCTTCAACAGCTTAGCAAAGGTTTCTGCTTAACATGCCTGGCTTTTTCCTTTTGCAGGAGCAGCCCAAGCATCCCCAGGGAGCAGGACAAAGGCAGCTCAGCACAAACACTCCTCAAAGCCTGGGAGGGACAAAGAGCCAGTATGGTGCTCAATAACATCACTGGGGATGGGCACCATGCTGCAGGACAGTCCCATCCCTCCTGGGGAGGAACAGTCACTCCAAGGATGCCAGTGCCAAGCTGTCCTTCCTCAAGAGCAAAGGCAGGTTGCAGAGCCAAGGCTACCTCACCCAGTGGGAAAAAACATTGGAATGGAGTTAGCAGTTCACAATCTGCAAATTGGGAAGACTTCCATAGCTGACANGATTTTAACCTGAACTCTGTCCTTATTTACCTTTTACTTCCTAATTTCTTAATGTTTGAAAAACTTTTCCATTAAAACTACACAGAGTTACACTGTGTCACAGTGTAACCAGTTGACAAGTTAATTTTGCCTTTTCGAAAGCCTTCAACAGCTTAGCAAAGGTTTCTGCTTAACATGCCTGGCTTTTTCCTTTTGCAGGAGCAGCCCAAGCATCCCCAGGGAGCAGGACAAAGGCAGCTCAGCACAAACACTCCTCAAAGCCTGGGAGGGACAAAGAGCCAGTATGGTGCTCAATAACATCACTGGGGATGGGCACCATGCTGCAGGACAGTCCCATCCCTCCTGGGGAGGAACAGTCACTCCAAGGATGCCAGTGCCAAGCTGTCCTTCCTCAAGAGCAAAGGCAGGTTGCAGAGCCAAGGCTACCTCACCCAGTGGGAAAAAACATTGGAATGGAGTTAGCAGTTCACAATCTGCAAATTGGGAAGACTTCCATAGCTGACAAGTGAATTTAACTTTTTGTTAGGCTGGTTCCCCAAATGCTGTCCTTTCTGTTATTCTTGTGTGTTACATTGAAATTGGCTTCTCAATTCCTGAATTAAACTCCTTTTACCAAATCCAGCCAGAGTTAATGGTCTGTTAGCACAGGGCAATTTTGAAAGCTATCTTTGAAACATATTATTCAACTGAGACAAGGCTCATTCTACTCTTTTACTATTGCTCAGTTTTCAAAAGGCAGGATAAAAGGGTTAGGATTTTACTATGTGGGAAACAAATTAGATGGGAGCCCTTTGGGATGCTCTTGCTATGGGTTCTCTAGAAGACACACACCCAGCAGGCAAATCAGCTTCTTGTGGTTATTGCACCTTTTGGTCAAATTTGGCTGCCTGGACGTTAGGAACCACAAAAGCAGACAGTGCTGTGCTGCCAAGAAGGGAACATTTCAAAACGAAATTACCCAAATCATGTGCTTGCATCTCTTTATGGGTACTTGGAGGGCCCATAAACAGCTCTGCACTGCAGGAGCAAGAACTCCCTGTGCTAAGCCAGGGCAGAACCAGCACTGCCACTCCTCTCTGGCCAACACCTGCCACAGTTAGTGGTTACAGTTTAGTATGAAAAACAAAATAAAATTAATCTGTCTCATTATGTATCTCTCAGGGGCTGGTTCACTGACTCCTCCAGCCTACAGACACAGGGGCATTAACCCAAGGTGCAAACCCTCCCAGCAATCCTGTGGGGACATGCTCAGCTCCCCAGGGCAGGGCAGGATCTCCCCCGCATTTCCTGCCCTCCCTCAGCACCAAAGGGAAGGAAGGGAAGGAAGGATGCGCTCCCCTTTACATCCTAACCACAGGAGCCTGTCAGTCAGGGCATAATACAGCACAGCTCCACTCAGTGCTGCAGCTGTTTGGGCTGATATCCTGAGTCACCCAGCAGCACTTGTGAGGGAAGTTCTGATAAACTCCCTGCACATACATCTCCCCTGGAAGCAGGTGGAAGCAATCACTGCCCATCTCACCGGGCAAAATATCTTCAGCCCTGCTCTCACACAACCTTTTGTTGTTTCTCCTCAGTTTCCTGGCCAAGAGCAGAATGATGAGGGAACTGGCAAACATCCTTCTCCATTCTGGCAGAGGCACAAGACATTTCAAGTGCAACCCACCCCAACCCATCTTCCTGCACAGTTAATCTGACATCTCATACGACTCCAGTGGCTCTCCTGCCCCTCAGGACAAGGGCTCTGCAGGAGCACTATTCCCTTCTGTCCAAGCTAAGTGTATATATTAATCCATCTCTATTCAGGGAAGAGGTCTGTAAACCATCTACATCATGCTACTCTACAACTACAGTTACATTTCAGACAGCAAAAGCAATAACCAAGCCTTCAAAAAGCTGTTGCAGCAGCATATCATTTTAGCAGAACCTTTTGATGTCAGTCAAAAATATTGCTGAATGTCTGCTTTCAGGGGAATAGTCCTTGGAAGACAAGAGAGTCTGGCTGTACAGAGGCTCTGGAAAACTCCTCTGCAGCCTGGCATTTGCACACCAGGTAGTGCCAGTGCCAGTGAGGATGGAACTGTGGCTGCTCCAGTAGGACATGGCTCCTGAGGGGACAGGGAAAAAGGGCTCACCTGGCAAGGGCAGGGGAGAAGTTCAGAGATAGAGCAGCACAATTATGCCTTTCTAATTATGCCAATAAATTCCACACATACACTGAGGAGGTAGCAGAACCCTGGCAGAACAGACACTGCTATTGTTACACGATTCAACTTCTCCTGTAAACAAGCCCTAAAAATAATTTTCTAGATAAATCAGGCTTGCAACATGAAGAAGGGAGGCTTTTGACCAAACCTACTTCAAAGTGTTCCCAAGGCTGTATCCTGCTGCCAAGGCAGGGCACAGCAGCCCTGCGTTCCTTCCACATGCTGCTTTGCAGAACAACGTCAGTTACTTAAAATTTACATCAGAATAACTTTGCAGCTCTAGGAGGACAGCATTGATGCTGAAACATGACAAGCCAAAAGAGAAAAATGGATGTCTTGAAGGAATTAAAAACTTTCATTGCTTAGACAGCAGCTCTGAAGAGCTGGACAAACTTCATGCACCCTGCACTATACGGTAGTTGCAAAGTGCACTCACAACCCTATGAAAAATACATTGTGCAAGTCAGAAGCTACTTTTACTGATGTCTGATCAGTCTGATCCTTGAGCAATTTAAATCTGCCCAACTGTGTGAGTATTCCCCACAAGCCTTAAAGACACGTGGACTCCATTATCAAACACAGGGACACCGAGAGAGCAAAACCACATGTAGCAGCCTGGGACTGTTCTCAGAGAGCTGCTGAGGTTAAGCGCAACCAGTCAGAGCCTCAAAGCATGGAAGAGCACAGGAGGAGTTTTTGAAGCTTATTCCTAGTGGCATGTTTCCTCAACAATATCTATAGCTGTTTGTTCCTTGCCATTCAGCATCAGCTGGCACAGACCTCTCATGCGAAGGCAGTGGCAAGGGGCCGAGAATCCCCAGGTGGATCCACGGACAGGGGCAGTCTCTGCTGCAGCTCTCTGCAGACACATCACCCATGGAAATCTGCTTCCCTCAGCAGGGCACAACTCCCTGACAGGAGGGGCAGC